>JAECUM010010763.1:0-30576 GCA_016617855.1 Megalonaias nervosa | reverse complement strand
ATATATATATATATATATATATATATATATATATTACACGAAACATGCTATATTAACGAATGGCACAGCCACGAGTTAAAGCCTATTGTTTTTCTTGTCACAAGATAAAATATGTTAAGTATTTAAGCAGAAAGAGGACACGTTCGTTTTAGTCCATAATAAACGTGTTCCTGAAGATTTATCTCACTCTTTAGTACACAACCACCCAAACATCCACCTTTTTCTTAAACTCAAATCACTTTCGTTGACTGATGGTATGGATATCAGCAACCAAAGAGAGTGGTAGGATTGGGATGACATAATATGATTTTGTTAATTGCGGTTTTGACTTTTTGTAAACTATTTGACTCCATTTTTTCACAAAGTAAATCAGAACGGGTAGGTCACTATTGTATGGTTATTAAAGGGAAATAACTTCAAAGAGCGGAACAGAGTCGAGTCAAATGTCTTTAGTAAAAAATAATTTCCATGTCTATAAGGTAATTCAGTTTCCATTTATTTCCTGTAGCTCACTAACTGCTCATATTTCTTATAGCGGGTATAACTTCTGTTGACACACACAAGCAAGTGTCGCATGACATGATGGGAAATCCTGTATTGTCACATGTGAAAATATAAGGATACATTTGGCACAATTGGAAATACAGGAATAAAATGTATGTGGACATTATTTAATGAATAACTTTCTTTAGTTTACATTTTAGTATATATGAAAGAGACCAACAGTAAATAACTGGTGTGAAACCAACTCAAGAGCTTTCGGATAAAAAGAAATAATAACAGGACCATATGATATGATAACTTGAAAAATCTTTATTACCCATGCGCAGATAAATGCCCGTTTTGATTCTTCCTGCCTTTAGTCGCTGAGTTTGGGTATACGAAGGCGGCAAATCGAATAGATCCCTTTGGATTTCCTATTTAATGTGCATCATTATGAGTTATGAACGATTCTTGTCAGGATTACATCATTGAAAGTATGGCTAAAAGAAGAGAAATTTTCTGCCACTGGACTCTTTTCCAATTTATTCGTTTGTCCATCAGTCTGACTTGTGCAAAATTCATTATATTTTTTTTTAAGTCGGCGTGGAAAATAGTGTGACTGCTTAGAGGAGTACCATAGCATGCGTCCGTAAATAGAAATGCGATTTTGGCATATCAAACAGAATCTACGCAATCACGCATATCTTTCATAATATAAAAATGTTGAAGGTGTCGTGACTAATATTTTTTCATTTATCACACACAAGAAGAATAGGACGATGTTGATCAGAAAAACCAACTAAATGAACATGACACCAGATATATAGTTGAGATACGAAAGTATCTGTTGCAGCTGTGCTACACTCCAAATTAGATAATAATTTTCATTACATATTCTGAGCTGATTTTCTGTCTGAAAAAAATGGATGTCATAGTCAACGTTTGAAGGAATGACTGACAAAGGTCGATTGCTCATTGCAGTGTGATGACCGTCGAACTTGGGAAAAATGTTTGTCAACGAAAGTATGGAGAAAAGCACACAACAATAGAATGTAACCATAGGTCTCATCGAAATTGGTGTGTGAAAAGTTCCGATGTTTTATGCAGATATGCGCACGCTTAGCAGAACATCTTCTGGGAGAAAAACATTACCACAACCATAATTGTAAACAGATGGTGACAATATTCACCGATGTGAACATTCAGTAACAGCTTTTTGTCTGTTTGTATGTGCATGTGTGTGTGATTTGGATTTACAACTTAACTTTAACAATTTTACAGTTATATCGCTATGATGTCTGCAGTGTGGCAGTTTATAGTGTGTGTGTGTCTGTCTCTGTGTGTGTGTGTGATATGGGCTTTTAAAGTAGCTTTAACAACTTTGCAGTCATATCTCTACGATGTCTGCAATGTGGTTGTTAACAGTGATGTATAACACTGGGTCATCATGCCGCAGATAGGTAACATCATGTCCCACCCAGTCACATTATACTGACACCAGGCCGACCAGTGCTAACACTAACCTCTTAATGCTGAGCGCCTAGCAGGGCGGTTGTATGAGCCATTTTTGTAGGTCTTTGGTATGACTCGGCCGAGGTTCGAACCCACGACCTCCAGCATCCGAGGCGGACGCAACAAGTGCAACAAGAAACGACAAGTTGATTTAATATGTGATCACACATCAACGGCCAAATGTGGACAAGAATCTGACAAAAAGTACAACTTTATTAAGAAAAAGACGTTTGAGTGAAGCCATACTACCACAGTTTCATGCAACAATATTGCCACTGTCATTTTGCGCCAAATAATGCAATGTAATACTAGCAGACACAGATGCTCTGGTAACTGTACTGGGTGTTGCAAAGGTATACTTCATACTAGAGTTTCAGTTGAAAGCGTGCGACTCTATTTGTGGACATTATTGTAATGCATTATACTTCCTTTGTCCATTGTGTGATCATGGTTGTGCACATAATGTCTGCATGAACGTTTGATCCAGAGTCAGTGCGTCTTGCAACCAGTCATATGCTCAGTCGTGTCAGAACAGTAGTAAAGGAATATAAGGTTTTAGCTCAGAGACCCCTTTCCCCTCCAAAACACATCTATGTTGACATTTTCTTCAGCTCCGATGATGACTTTTACAGGATAAGGTTTTTCTGACAAAATATGTTTTGCCGGGGTAAGGGGGTCTCTGAGCTAAAAACACTTATATTCCTTTACTACTGTAATCAATTTATTTATCAATGTTAGATACAATTATATTAGAAATTGGACATATTATATAATATGGGGTTTGAGACAACGTCAGTAAGAAATGTTGGATTTGATCTAACTAACATATTTTCTAAAAGATTTAATTCCATCAGCTTCGAGATATACTGGTATAAAACCTAATATAATAAGTGATTGTATTAATAAAGTTAGTTATCATTTATCGAGCAAGTACGGATCAGTATGGTTGTTTGCTGACGAAGACGATGAGCGAATAATAGGATGGACAACTGATCCAATGTTATTTATTGATAATATGGTTGATGTACTTTTTGATAACGATATTACTAGCTCATATACATCTCCTAATGAAAATAAACATCAGCAATGATGGTCGGTCTACCATTCCACAGGATCCCCCTCCCCCTCCAAAACCCTTCTATGTTGACATTTTCTTCAGCTCCGATGATGACTTTCGTATGACAAAGTAAGGGGGTCTCTGATCTAGAAACGACCGTTACAGCCATGGTTTATAATAATTAGTTTTGTACTTGCTAACTCTCATTGGCAGAATATCTGTTAACATACTGTCAATAATACGGAACTCTCGTATTAAGTTGTCCATATCATATTTTACGCCTCGCAAATAAGATCTTATCTGATCAAGTAATTTTTTATAAGTCATACTTGCTGTTTTACAAGTATGTTTTAGTCTCAAGTCGAGGCTCAACTTTTTTACGCGCCGTTGAAAGAGAAACACCAACACCAGATATTATTAATAAAAACGAATTTAACTATGCGCCACTTGAAATTATACCAGAGCTTGTCATGAGCAGTGGTAAATATGATATTAATCGAAGTATTCTACTGTAATACTTGTAACATTGTTTTACATACCAAAGATTTTTATGATAATATCTGTAATATTGCAATAGAGCGTCAACATCTTCTTTTGGAATTTTTTCTGAAATATGATTGAAATCGATGATCTGTTTTTTCATTATAAAATATTTGTTTACAGTTTTATACAATATCAAAATCTAGCACCAACAATTGAATCAAGAAATTCACGAAACTTATTATTGTTAGGATCAGCTATAAAATCTCTATACTTGTCATAAACATCTGACGAAGTATTCTTATATCGTTCATCTGTCAATACCTCAATTTTCTTTAACCAACTGTAGGAATCAAACGTGTTTTCTACTTCACGTACATAAGAATCTGTTTCATTCACCAAATTACCGTATTCTTTTTCTGTTTCATCAATAAACCCAAGTACCAAGCTTATTTGATTCAAAGTAAAATTTTTAAGGACAAGATATTGTCTGATAATTGCATACGCGACTACAAAATTTATCAGCATTAATTTTTGGAGTGATTTTCGTCCAAGAAAGGTAATTTGAGTAAAAGTATTTACTCTAAGCCATAATTTTCCGTATTGTTTTGTGAACATTTTCTCGACTTCATTGTAATAATTTCGCAATGATAATTGTCTAGAGCGTTGGAGTGATGGAAGTGGAACATCAAGTTCTTCACCTATTTCGTAATAAGAACCAATCCCTATACCAAATGTTGTTCGATTGACTTTCTCAAAAAACGTTTCTCGCTCATCATCGCTGAGATAACTAATTTCATTGTCAGAATCTTTGATTATCGCTAGAGATTTGTTAACAATGATCAGATTAAATTCTGGGTTTTTTTACGCATCATTGGTAGGAGTGGGTTTGAGTATGCTTTTATAATTAACTCCTTATCCGGCGTCATTCTAACAACTTTAACTAGGGTTTCCTTGTCGTGGTAGTACATGCCGAGATGTTTTAAAATTTTTCGTTTTTTAAAACTATTGTATAACTTCTTGTTCCTTTTTATACCTATTATCTTAGATTCCGCTAGTTAGTCGAGGTCATCATGGATATTGTTCACTCGTTCTTTTAAATCTACTCTTTCACCATAAGCTCGTTGTTTTTTCTAAGTTCGATTTTATAATCAAATCTAGATTTTCAAGATTAAGCTCGAGCAATATGTTTTCTCGCAGGATTTCAATTTGTTTGATTTCTTCTATACAATCATCAGGTTGACAGTAATTGCTTAAAATATCAACGTCTCTTATTGCTTTAAGTAGTTGTGGTCCTCGCATATGCATAACGAGAATAAAAAATTTTTCTTCTTCTGACAATAGAGAGTTTATCATTGGAATTGAAATTTTTTTCCAAGTAGTTATCATACGTGGTGATAGTGATTTGTCCCCAACATCTATTTTGGGGTTAAAAATATTATCATAAAATTCTCTCGCAATTAAATTGAGTACTTGTGACATTTATTTTACAACGTTAGATTAAATCTGATCATCGAGTGTGTATATTTGAAATGCTGTCAGTCCTGAAAACGGATGTTCAGCAGCGATAAGATGAACTCGAAAATGCAAGTACTTGTTGACAGTCTTTTCTGTCGGGATCGTAAAATATTGTGTTGTTGAAATATAATTGTCTGTTGTACTGTATTATATTACCCAGTCGATATCATCGTTTGATCCTTCCAATCGCCAATTATAAATTCGACCAACACTAGAGTTTAATCGACCTCGCAGATGAAATTGCCAAATAGCGACTGCAATGGGAGATTTAATTTTAATCCAAAAATTTTCAACTTCTCCGCTAGTAGTCCATTCTTGTTTATCAGAGAAAGCGTGATAAGAATAATTTTCAGGATAATATGATGATGCACTTACCTCAAACCGAAGTAGGTTTTCAGATGCCTTAAAAAGTGTTTGAATATACCCAACATTGTTTTTGGTTCGTTTTGTACCACCACCAGATAGACTGTCAACGTTCGCTTTATTTGTCAGATCATCAGGGCTAACTGGAACATATGTTGTTGTTATTTTTTTGTCTCCCATATTTATATTACCTGACATTGGTCCACCGGATTGTTTTAAATACGGACAAGTGGTCTTTTGAACTGAGCAAAACTAATAGCATCAGTCTCATTAGCTGGTGGTGAAGTTGTCGGTAATCCAGTTATTTTTGAGTTATTGATTATTAAAAGGTTACCTGTCATAGTATCGCCGGCCTTGTTAAGTTTATTATCGTCAACGGATTTTAGTTGCGTATAACTCACCGCTTGTGTGCTATCAACATTTGCTGGTGGATACTCAGTTTCCAACCCAATAATTCTTTTACTTGACATGTTAATAAAACCTGTAACCGTTCCACCGGTTTTATCAAGCTTGTTATTATCTACATATTTCAACTGAAAATAACTTACCGCTTGGGTTTGATTTAAGTTTGCTGGCGTATACGCTGTTTCCAAATTATAATTTGTTTCCTGACATATCCAAGTTACCGCTTAAAGTTCCTCTTGTCAGTGATAGTTTGTTACCGTCAACAGATTTTAGTTGTGCATAACTAACAGCTTGTGTATTAATAACATTTATTGGCGGATAATTTGTTTCTAAACCTAGAACTCGTTGATTTGACATAAATAAGTGTCCTATCATTGTGTCGCCGGTTTCTTGACTAGAGATCAGTTATTATTGGTTCGTCAGCGGAAACAGATCCTGTAAGTGCTGTTCAAAACTTTGTGTAATAGACCATATTATGTAAATTATATAACATAAAATTGTATAACAACAATGGCGAAGTCATCGATATTAAATTTTGACACCGAACGATTAATCAAACATAAACACAACAACGAACTTCCCGATTGTCATTGTCTTATTGTTGGTCTTACAGGCTCTGGTAAAACAAATCTTTTGCTAAATCTCTTACCAAATGATAACTTTAACTACGATAAGGTATATATTTACACAATTAATCCGCAACAAGACAAATGCGAATTATGACGCAAATACAACGATAGACTTCGTGATGAGCTTGAAGCTGGCGACGATATATTTTTAATACAACAGCCAGAGGAATTAATCCCTGTCAACGAACTTGATTCGTCCGAGCATAAAATAATTGTATTTGACGATATTCCGCTAAACAACGAGGAGATGAATAAGATTAAGTCGTATTTTTCATTATCGCGTAACAAAAAAATGTATTTCGATTTATCTTACGCAAGGCTTTTACAATGTTGATAAATTTATTAGGCGAAATGCGAGATGTTTTATATTATTTCCAGGGCTAGATAATGCTGATGTGAGAGATATTGCAAACGAGCAATGTGGTGATGTAACGAAAGATAAATGCACTGAATTATATCATCAAGCAACCAAAGACAAATGCAATTTCTTTTTATTTGATGAACTAGCGCGTGATCCAGCTAAAATATTTCGTTGTTGTATCGACACATTTCTATAGACAAATTTTATATCGCGTATAAAAAATTAACAGTGGACAAACATCAACAAAAAATGAATTACTAAAGAAATTTATTACAACTCGAGCTGCTCTTAAGAAAAAAAGTGGAAGAAGCACGTCAAGGACAACGTGCTGTAGGAGAAACAACCGCTAAATTATTTAAACCTATTACCGAAGCAGTACTCGGAAAACAACCAGAAATATCAGCATTATATCCAGAGGAACTAAAAAAAAGTACAAGAAAAAGGTTTGTTGGGGCAGTTAACAGAGCAGCAAAAAGCACAGGCGGAGGAAACAGTTAAAAAAAAGTGGCTGAAACAGTGGAAGAAGAAAGTAAAATGCAAGAGGTAGTTGATTACATTAACAGACAGAAAGATGTTAATGTACCTGCTGAACGTGTAAGAGTTTGCTAAAATAATTGTGAAAAGAAATTTTGAAAAATTAACAAGTGTAGCGAAGGAATATATTACTAATGATATTTTCAAAGATTTTGTTGAGTTTCATGTTAAACGTTTAGGGATTGATGATATTCAAAACATAAGAAAATGGAAAGAGGATGATTATACAAAGTTTACTAAAGTATTAGAATATATTGTTAGAGAAGGAGACGAAGCGTATCAAATTTTAGGATAAGACTATTATGCAGATCCGTATTTGTTGAAAAATTTTATTAAAATGCGTAATGGAGTAATTGCTTCAGTGGTGCTTGACGCTGTAAAACAATATCGATCTCGTAAAGACCCGTATAAACAAGATTTTTACACCATACTTGCAAGATTCGAAAGAAACCGTAACAAAAATGAAGTTGATCAAAGACTCGGTTTTGGTATTAAAGTTTTTACATCAAACGCTGAACTGGTTGACTGACTTATCTTATTAGTATTATCAAAAGAAGCAGGTAATGAAAGCATTGAAATCGACAACGAAATTGTTGATATATTAGATAATCTTAGATCGAGTAAATTACTGACAGCAGACGAGTATGAAATGTTACATAGCGATCTTATATAAATGTCAACAACACTATTACTTGACTCGTCACAAACAACAAGAAACAGCGCAAACTTTTCTGTCTACTATAATCCGCCAATAATACTAGATCCTGGTAAACAGTACTAAATCGGATTAATTTTCGCTACGATATGGCATTCTATGGCAAATGTAAAAACAAACGTCAATGACGACTTTACATTTAATTCTGGTGCTTGGGTGTCAGTTAAAATACCACAGGGAGCATATAATGTAACTGATCTCAACAAAACAATAAAAGAACTAATCAGCACTGCCGCATACAATTTTGAATTAACTCCAAACAATAATACGCTACGAGCCAGAATCACACTAAAAATAATTTGATAATCCATTTTTCACCAGCGCTTGGTATAGCATCATTGCTAGGATTTAATCATCGACAATACGGCAGTGTTACAAAACAAAGTATATCGTATGACGGAGATTTACCGGTTAACATAACAGAAGTAAATACAATATTGATTTATTGTTCTATTGCAACAGGGTCTTACTCACGCTAGGGAGTCGCGGGCAAACAATCTATAGGTTTTCGCCAGATGTTCCGATTGGTTCATTGATGGAAATTACTCCTCGACAAATAATATACTATCTGATTACTCCTGAAAACCAGATCACGGACATAAGTATGCAAACTAACACATCAATCAGGACGACAAATAGATCTTAACAACGAAATTGTCACGTATTATTTACACCTGCGCGCAACAACGTAGTTGTCGACGTAAATTTTGTAAACCTAATTTAATAACAAGGTGAGACAAAAAAAGTTTATAGGAGAAAACTCGAAGGTGGATTTTTTTTTAAAAATATATTTACAAAGGTGATCGAGAATATCCCGGGAATTGCGCGCAAAGTAGCACCAATTGCACTTGACGCAGGTAAAGCTTTTGTGACGGGAACCACATCTGCGGCAGGTACCCCAGGAGGACAAAAGTTTGCTGATAAAATTAAGGGTCCACTGCCAACCGCAGAAATAAAACGAGCAATATCAGATATTGCACCAGCAGCAGAAACAGAACGAGCTATGATAGCTACAGCAAAAAAAAATTACTATCACCAAGAGTTGCTCCGTAAATTTATGAGTAAAACAAGATTAATTCCTGCTGCTTTTTAGTCAAATTTTATGTAGATTATAGAATAAATAATGTCAGTCAAAAATTATCTTGCCGAAGAACATGATACCGACGACACAGTAACAGAATTCGAGTTTGTTAAGTATCTTGACGAAAACTTAAACGAACGAAATAAAGCTGGCAGCAGAACTTTTCACGCGCGAGACGAGGACGTGTTTCTGTTGCCGCACAAAGCGATGTTGGAAGTTCGTGGTCAGTTAAGAACTGTAGGTCCACCAGTAGCTGATATTACAGCTGGTGTAGAAATTGCACTTGTGAATAACAGTTGGAGCTTGTTTAAAAGCGCACGGTACCAACTGGCCAATCAAACCGTAGAAGATATTTCAATGCACTTGCCCATAGCAAGTACAATACTAAACATTGTTTCGTTCAGCGATGATTATTCGAGATCAATAGCAACAAATATGATGTGGTTTAAAGATACAGGAATTGAAGGTACTCACTCTGGCGAATTTATTTCAGGTGGTGCTTTGGAACACGGCGCTGACGCTGCTGCAGATCTAATAATCGTTAGAAATTTTCTTATAGCAAACGCTGCAAAATTTTGTGTTGCTCCACCAGATGCAGCGGCAGGTGCAGACGCTGTAAGAGCCTCGCTGACGCTAGCATGTAATAATATTGGTATAACACCACCAGGTGCAGCCGCAGATGTAGTTGCTATGTTAAAATTAATAAACGGTGTTATTAATACACGTAATGTAATGTACAATGATGGAGATGCTTCCGTTAAATACAATATTTGGATTTTGTCGCGAATATAACAAAGTTTTTCGCGGGCTAAAACATACACTTCAACAAAACAAAATTTATCAAACAGCAGTTCCTAACGCAATTAATTACACTTGGCGTGTTACATCTACGTCAAGCAAGCAATCACCTCGACACTTGTTTGTTGTATTTCAACGACAGGACCGCCGTGGTAATCAACACATGAACAACCCCGTATTTGATATCGCTGACGTTAGACGAATATTTGTACGAGTAAGTTCTAAACAATATCCCGAACGTGCAATCGAATGTAATTTTGCTGTGGGCGAGCACGGAAACTTGTCTCGGCCATACATGTACCTCATGTATCAGGACGCAGACAGTGGAAGCCAAATCTCTATCGAAGAATTTAAGGCTTTATACCCTATCTTTTATTTTGACATATCAAAACATCCCGAGCGAGTTATTGGATCAACTGTTGATACTGAAATCACTGGGACACTTGGAGTAGTTCCAGCTAATGCGTATAACGCATTTGCGCTAGTTGTCAGTGATAGATTCTTGACAGTCGACTCTGTAAAAGGCCGGATGACTGTCCAAGTTTAATCTAACAAACAAGTATAAATAATGAAAACAGAAAACACAACCAGAAAAATATATCTTACGCCCGACCAAATTTAAAAACAAATCAAAAGGCTAGACCAGGGAAAACGTTTTGTTCTCAAACTATCTGTTGCACAAGTAACAACAATGGCAAAACACGGTGGATTTTTTGGACCAGCATTTTCTGTAATTTTACCAAAGATTCTGCCTGTGTTAGGAACACTTGGACTAGCGTCAGCGTCAGGGGCAGTATCTGGAGCAACTAAATAGGCGGTATTCGGCGATGGAATCAAACAAATTTTATATAACAATAAATAATATAATGCCAGCTAAAAACAAATCGCCAGCGACAAAATATAAAAAAAGTCGCCAAGAAAGACAAAACAAGGAGGAATTATTCATCAGCTTGTGGTTATTATTATATTATGTTTATCCGACAGATGTCCCAGCCTAAATTTAAAATTTATTTTACAGTTTGACAATCAACCTTCTCACTCAAATGATGAGATTGCAAAATTTTTTATCTAAACTAAGGAATATGTCAACATACTGTCTCAAATGTAAAACTAAGACAGAGAATAAGGATGAGACAACGGAAAAAACAACAAAAAACAACAGGATAATGTTAAAAAGCATTTGCGCTGTTTGCGGTAGAACAAAAGTATACTTTTAAAATCGACAACTGGATCTGGAATGTGCCCCGACATTTTTTGTCGTTTTGTTATGAAAATTTTTAAATTTTATCGGAAAAATTTGAGGAAATAAAAAAATTTAATATAAATTTGTCTGAGGTTTGACCCTCTAAAAAATCGAAATTTGATTGACTTTCTTTGATTTTTAGTACCATTTATCCCTAAAAAATAGAATTTTTAACCAAAAAGCAACAGATTTTCAGAAATTTTCAGAAATTATAAAATAAAAAATAAAAATAAATTTTTTATGCGACAAAATAAAATAAAATGAAATGTAACTGTGATTGTGATAAAGATCTTTGTATAGAGCAAGATAAAATTGTTACGTACTGTCAATCATGCAATCGCCGTGAGGTAATTGGCAGCGACATTGACATCCACAAATTTATTGGAAATTTACCGAAACCAAAAGGACGATGGACATTGCCTGGCCATAAATACACTGGGCCGTACAATCCACTAGTCAAACAAAATTGACGTAAACGATAATCCATTACCAGGACAAGAACCATACAATGGTGTCGATGCAATAACAATGCGTCATGATATTTGTTATCGTGATATAGAACGTCCTGATAACACTCTATTAAAATCAGACTCTGATAAAGTAATGCTAGACGAACTTAAACATATGAAGCCTGCAAATATGAGAGAACGATTCGATAGAAGGTTAGTTCAAACTATGATAGGAACAAAATATAAGTTAGGTCTTGGAAATGATCTGGTATCAGAGCTACCTAAACCTAAAAAGAAATTTCCGCGATAGATTTAGTAGATGAGTCAGGCCTCGGTAAATTTAACGTTGGCGCGAAATATATTTTTAACATCATAGATGTTTTTAGTAAATACGCGTTTAGTGTACCTGTTTCGGATAAAACTGGAACATCGATGACTGATGCGTTAAAATAATACCAAAACAGGTTATCGTCAGTACGGAAAGAAAGCCGAATAAAATATGGGCTGAAATTTGAGCAGTTTCTGGAACAAACTAACATAAAAACGTATGTTACAAGAAACGAAGGAAAAAGTGTCGTTGTCGAGCGATTTAATCGCACATTAAACGAGCCGATACATAAACATTTGATAGCTAACAATACAAATAAATGCATTGACGATCTACAGCAGATTATTGATAATTATAATAACACGAAGCACAGATCAATAAAAATGCCACCAAGCGATGCAATTAAAAATCCGATTCTTGCAAACGAAAACATGTACCGCAGACAAAAATTTAAAGTTGGTGATCGAGTTAGAATTTCTCTGACGAAATAAACATTTGAAAAAGGATTTACCCCAAGCAAGATGTTTTCGTTGTTGAAAATGTTACCAGGAAAAAAAAGGTAGTAAAAAGCCTTGTCAAGTGGATTAGACCCGTCTTGGTATTATTCTGCGCCAGGATTGTCGTGGGATGCTCTGCTAAAACAAGTAAGATAGAATTGGATCTCTTAACTGATGTTGACATGTTTAATTTTATTGAAAAAGGGATTCGCGGTGGAATTAGCATTATAACCAAAAAATAAGCGGTAGCTAATAATAAATACTTAAAAAATTACGATAAAAATTTACCGTCAAATTATATTATTTATTTTATACTAATAATTTATATGGCTATGCTATGTCAGAACTAATGCCGTGTGGTGGATTTCATTGGATGACTCCAGATCAATTTCTAAAAGAAACTGAGAAAAATCTCCCAGAAAATGTCAGTTATTTTGTTGAAGTTGATCCTGATTATCGTAGTTCGTTACATGATCTACATAACGACTATCCGTTTTATGCAGAGTCAATGATGATCGATTATAGTTTATTATCGCCTGAACAACAGACAATGGCAACAGTAAAAAATTCGATCGTTAATAAGCTAGTTCCAAATTTACTCAGTAAACGGAATTACGTGATACATTACAAAAATGATTTCTTATAGCTACTGTTGATATTCTAGTGATAGGCGCTGAAGTTCTTTAAAAGGAGATGTCTCTGTCTGTCTTCCGTGTATTTCAACGGGAGATAACGCTGTTTGTCTTCCTCGTATTTTGAAGGGAGATAACTCGTACAGTAAATTGCATAACATTGACCCTATGGTTAAAAGGAGAGAGTGTGCTTGCATTACGTGACCGTTGTGATTTCTTTTGTGTTTGTGTGGATCAGCATAATTTGTAACAGAAAATAATATTTTGCGTCTTTTGACTGATAAATTTAATGTACATTATCTTGCGTTAATATCAGTAGGTTATATAGCTGTGCAAATTCCAGGTACGTTATCGACTTCCAGCTATATATGTACACTGCGACAGCTGTTCACAATAACATCCGGCAAATCTGTTTGCTTCATTTAAGTAGTCTTCTCTCATACAAAATACGTTGGACTGTATTTTATTCAACATATTTCTGAAACGTGTGTAAATTTTAGATCCAAATCATGTGTGTGTCTGTGTGTTGGATTTTTAATGTAGCTTAACAATTTTTCAGTCTGTCTGCGGTGAACATCATAACAATTTCCGAAACATATATTTGTAAGTAGAAAATGTAGCGCAAATGTTAGAGTGTTGAATTCTCGTACTCGAGGTCTTGAGTTCTATTCCCGTGACCTGCACATTGCTGGCGGAGCGTTATGATGCCAATTTTTTCTAGAATAGTGTGGGGCTTCGCCAGCCCTCGAACTTCAACAGACAAAAGCACATTCTTCCGCCATGTCACCACGTAGTGGGTGCTATTTTTGCACTCAATACAGGGTTGATTATGGGAAGAGTGTGCAGAAATCTGTTAAACGTAGAGAAGGACCCCGTATTATATTTTTCAATATTTCTCAACATGGCTGTAACAGTAGTAAAGGAATATAAGGTTTTAAATAATTTAAAATTTGTAACAGTAGTAATAGAAAACAAGGTTTTAATAATTTAAATTCAACATGGCTGTAACAGTCGTTTCTAGATCAGAGACCCCTTACTTTGTCATATGAAAGTCATCATCGGAGCTGAAGAAAATGTCAACATAGAAGGGTTTTGGAGGGGGATCCTGTGGAATGGTAGACCGACCAACATTGCTGATGTTTATTTTTATTAGTAGATGTATATGAACTAGAAATATCGTTATCAAAACGTACATCAACCGTATTATCAATAAATAACATTCATCAGTTGTCCTTCCTATTATTCGCTCATCGTCTTCATCAGTAAACAACCATACTGATCCGTACTGCTCGATAAATGATAACTAACTTTTTAATACAATCACTTATTATATTAGGTTTTATATCAGTATATCTCGAATCTGATTTAATGGAATTAAGTCTTTTAAAAAATCTGTTAGATCAAATCCAACATTTCTTATTGACGTTGTCCCAAACCCCATATTATATAATATTTCCAATCTCTAATATAATTTTATCTAACATTGATAAATAAATTGATTACAGTAGTAAAGGAATATAAGTGTTTTTAGCTCAGAGACCCCCTTACCCCGACAAAACATTTTTTGTCAGAAAAAAAAAACCTTATCATGTAAAAGTCATCATCGGAGCTGAAGAAAATGTCAACATAGATGTGTTTTGGAGGGGGGAAAGGGGTCTCTGAGCTAAAAACCTTATATTCCTTTACTACTAGAACTTCAATTGTACGAAAACAGGCAGTGAAATATCATGTCGTGCTTCTTGTAACGAGTCTTGCCAAGAATTTGTACAGTGCGGGTAGCTGTGCTGCTCGAAAGGTAGGATACGTCATAAAGAGAAAGTGACTATACGCCTATTCGATAAGGAAAATAGCCCCTAATCAAGCTTGGTGCAGGTTCTAGACTGTGAAGATGTAGTAAAAGTGACATTGATAGATAGATGAATACAACCCCAGATGCAACTAAAAGATTTATGAGAAATGCGATTCCACGATTCCACGTTTGTCCTTGCTGTAGAATTTCAATAAGACACAGTGAACTGAAAGATATACTAAGAGCAATAAATGATGTGAATTTACAATTCTTCCATTCCGTGAAGAAGGAACCAGTTCACAATGTAATTTTTTGATCAAAGTAATCGAAACAAAACTGAAAATAAACACAGAAATGAATCTGGATCAATAATTGAAAACGGCTTTCAAGACGAATATTGAAAGAGTTAAGACATGGGTTTAACCAAAAAAAAAAAAAAAATAATGTGACCCCTTTTCATCATTTGCATATAAAAGATCAGCTTACAAGACCTCAGCTTATGGTCCTATTATAATTTCTGATCAAAATTGTTTGGATGATGACGACAGACCGATTCGCGACTTGGGTGAAACAGTTTAATTGGCTCGCACGGTTGTTCTTTCTCTAGAAAGGCTCGGACCGAGATATATGTTCATTGAGTGTTGTGTAGGGAAACTTAAAAGACTGTCGACGTCATCATTCTCGGAACCACATTTGATGATATATAACGCTGCTATTGCATTCAAAAAAGAATGTTTACTGTGACCATGACAAAAAATGCGACAGGTAATAAAGAGAATATTTCTTGAACATCAGTTAAAGCGAGAAACGTGATTTGGGGTCAAGTTATTAAGTTGACGTTAAATAAATAATGTATATTTTATTTCAATAATAATAATAATAATAATAATAATAATAATAATAATAATAATAATATTATTATTATTATTATTATTATTATTATTATTATTATTATTATTACTTATATTTCTTGAACATTCTCAGATCATTGAATACAAGCTTAGGCTTGCCAGTTTTGACAGGCAGGTTTTTGTGCTATGTGCTAATTAGCTTTAAACAGGTGGCTAAAATGATTTACTGATCGATTTTTATTATTGATTATAAATACTTGAATAGAACATACTAGCTTAAACTGAAAATACTTTGTAGTTTTTCTATTTCTAAGAAGGCTATACAGATCTATTTTTGTTATTATCGTCAATCCCATCCTGCTTTGTACAACACTCCAAGAATTTAAATCTAATCTTTCACGTCGTGCTTTTCGCAGAGCTGATCTCATTAGAGAAGCCTATCCCAAATGTTTGCTTACTTTGCAATCATGTGAATCCTTTGTGTGATATTTCTAACAAAATGCCTAACGAATCCGTATAGACGTCAGTTGATGCAAGTAACAAATGAAACATTGATATTATAGTACTATAAAATCAGAAACATCCGTGACGATTTCAGTTTCTTCATTTACGGAGGTCAAGAATATAAAACAAGATAATTCATTTTTGAAAATGCTGTTTCTAAGTTGATGGTCAATTTAATGGTGCGATTGCATGAAATTAAATTCCCTTGACATTGCTGTTTACTCCAAAACCACGAAATTTCATCCACAAGATAATGTTTGGTTTGAATTGTGTAGGAAAGAACTGCGTCTTTTGCAGTGAATTTGATTTAACAATGAAAGTCGGATAAATTGTTTCTTTTGTTTTTTGTTTATGTTAAATAATGCTTCAAATAATCAGCAACTATTTAATATCTAAGTCCGAGATATCAGTTTAGACGTGCACATTTGAAGACGCCAAGTTTAGTAATTGCTGCTAATTTATTATCGTTTACTTATCTACTCCAGAGTTGTCTCGGTGACGTAATAGAGGGGTTCAAATCATGTTATGGGGTTAACCCTGTAAACAACCATCGTGTGCCATTGTGCAAGAAAATTTACTCCAGTTACATCTGCACAAAATAATCTACTAAACTCACTGGCCGATGCTTCGTTAGGGGAGACAACTATTAAATGATCCATAGAGATGGTTTATCTCGCTTATAATTAATGTTGTTGAAATTGCATATTTCCGATCTCTAGGGATCTAACAAATAATTCGAGAGAATTGCGTCCGGGTTCAGTTGATTTAATCCTTGCCTGTATCGAGCAGAACATATTTTCAAATGTTAGATGGGAAATTCTCGAGTGATATTATTTATGAATTTTAAGAATATCAATGCATTTTATGCAACGTATTCAGTCAGAGCTTGCAAAAATTGCTTAGGTTTTGTACATTTTTCTGTTTCTTGACAAATGTTTATGTGTTAATGTGTCGCTTAGTTTTCTTTTCTTCTGTAGTGTGTTAGCTTTAGTATCTTCAATCAACAACAGTTTTTCTACACATTGTAATCAGTAAAATCTGTGTATTAAGGTATAAACAAGTAATATTTATCTATGTACATTATTAATAGTTAGTGTTTAATAAAACTTACTCACTTTCATTAATGTTAAAAGCAGTTGCTCATCATTTTAACTTAGAACCTCGGTTGAATTGTGTATAAAATCTGTACATTTTTATGCGTGGATAAACTCAATTACAAATGCACGAACAGATAAAGCATAAGAATTTTAAGATTGTGCTGTTTTCTTTCTACTTCAAATAATAAAGTACAATTTATGATGTTTTGAAAATATATTGCATTCAACATTTTCTTTGGGGTTTTTTTTCTTCCCTTGGATTAATGTGTCGAAAAAGTCATACGAAATCTTGGTGATTGACGCATGTTATGGAAATGTTACAGCAAGATGATTTGTCTAAGTTTTGTTTAAAAGTGTTATTCAGTATTGCAAAATGAACTGTCCGTTTCATATGTACGTCTTATTTTGTTCAGATATCATATATTCATTCCATGACATAAGATGTAGGTGTTACGAGATCATATGTACTTGTTGAGACCTCATATGTAAGAATCCAAACATCGTATGCACCTGTTAAGACATTATATATACGTGAAAAACTGTACGCCCTAGTTTAGACACCATCTGTACGTATTAAGACATAATTTGTACGCAGATCGGCGTAATCAATGTCTCTTTTAGGCTAGGACTGTTTCATGGAATTAGTAATTTCTCCTGCTGCAAACAGCTACATCATCACTAGACAAGGTTCTGATACCCGTATGTACACCTTGGTATATAGAGCAGATATAGCTGTGCTTCGGGTCCGTGCATTTCATTCGATGCGACTGCCAGCCACCGCATACAATCAAAATTAAGTTGTTCAAATTTAAACATTGTTCCTACGTGATCGAGGCAAGGGGAGCACACAACTTGAATGGACTGATAAATAAGCAATTTTCCAGTGTCGGTCTGTATTTGCACAAATACCTTTCACTCAAATACACCAGTAATGGCTTCCCTCTGGTACATAGTCATACGTTCGATGTTAAACTTACAAAGCATCCTTGTTAGGTCAATTGCAACCATCGTTTTCGGCGGATGTGCAATGCAACACGCTATTGGTTAGCTGGCATTGCATACTAAGGGAGGCAACACATGACATCTAACAGCTGTCGCTAAGACAAAGCACTAATATATCTGTTCGATCCGCCAATGTGTAGACAGGGTTATCGGAACATTGGCTAGCGAAGATGGAAACAACTATTGACTATTTGAATGATCTACCCCTTCAAATCCGTTTATACACTACTTATGTATGTATGTATGTATGTATGTATGTATGTATGTATGTATGTATGTATGTATGTATATGTACGTTTGTATGCATGCATGCATGTATATATGTATGTATGTATGTATGTATGTATGTATGTAAGTATGTATGCATGTATAACATTGATGTATATATGTCTGCTTGCATGTATGTATGTATGTACGCACGTACGCATGCATTCATGTATGTACGTACCTATGCATGCATGCATGTATGTATGTATGTACGTTTGTATGTATGTATGTATGTATGTATGTATGTATGTACGTACGTATATATGTATGTATCCATGCATGTATGTATGTATGTATGCATGTACGAACGTACGTATGTACGCATGCATGTAAGTACGTATGTATGTATGTATCCATGTATGCATGTATGTATCCATGTGTGCATGTATGTATGTATGTATGTATGTATGTATGTATGTATGTATGTATGTATATATGTATGCATGCATGTATGTATGTACATATGTATTTATGTATGTATGTATGTATGAATGTATGTATGTATGTATACTAATATTTCATTCATGAATAGAGATGACTGCAGTGGGAAACACTTTAGTTGTGGTTACAATATTGTAATATCAATATATGTAAGGTGATGAAACAATGTATTTTCTTATATACAATTTCGTTATGTTACTATTTCGCACGAAAAAGTATTCCATTTCTTATATTTTAAAATTGAAGTCATTAAGGGTCTGTTTCGATCGATGTACTTTACTTGTGTTTCTTGCTAATGAATAAATAAGTCAACGAATATTTGCATGAACGAAGAAATACTTGAATTAATGATATCATGAGCAAAAATTAACCAATTAATATATCAAATTATAGCATTAAATAACAAACTCAATAATTATGTTAATATTTTATAATTTGTCCAACCAAACCGATATTATTAAAAGCTGTAATCTGCCACCAGATTTTTGGTGATAATTGTTACCCTTGTTACATACGATTTCTATTGTTGTAAGGGTTCCATTAGCAGGATGAAACCTTTGACAGGTGACACGTATGGGTACCATTGTAATGGTCCAAATACTGGTTGATCTCGATAAAGTATAATGCAAGGTGTAAATGAAACGTCGGTGACCTATTTTTCAGTGCTTTTGAAAGGCATTATCTGTCATTAATTACAAAATAATACAATGTTATCTAAACATATAAACTTATTTGATTCTGCTTAAATATTACACGTTTTGTATTGATTTATTTTCTTGATTGATTCTACTTAAATTTTTACTTGCCGTTTTCTAAACATAGTATTTTCATTTTCATGAAAGGTTACATGTTTCATATTGATCGGATATTTTCTTCTGGGTTCATCTATGTTTTGTTAAAAGCACCAACTCGCAATAGTATTACGAACTTAAGGTCTTAAACTAAGCAATATAAAAGAAGGAAATCTATCAAGTCATGTAAAATTCAACAAATATTTTATTTCTCTATAATACAAAGTGAAAAGTTGAAAAGAACTTACAGTAATGCGAATTAAATCCCATATAGTCCACAAAGTTCTATTTCCAATCCTAATGAATAAAGTTCTAATAAAATTCCAGTGGTGCTCGAAATAAGATCCAGCGTTGTAGGCGTTCATGTGCCTGTACTCTTTAATGTACTAATGTACCAGTAGCTGAAAGTGTGATGCGGTACTAACAGTTTTCCAACTAATCACAATGATATATTCCAAGATGTCCTTGTCTGAATTTGCTATAATTCCAAATTAATGATT
The DNA here is from genome assembly GCA_016617855.1 of Megalonaias nervosa. Lineage (NCBI taxonomy): Eukaryota > Metazoa > Mollusca > Bivalvia > Unionida > Unionidae > Megalonaias > Megalonaias nervosa. The sequence continues at coordinate 10,249 of JAECUM010010763.1, read as the reverse complement.
CTGTCCAAGAATATTACTTAAGAGCAATTTGTATTTCAAGGGAATAATACTTTAAATAACATTTTTCACCCAAATCAAATACTTAACACAGCAATAACACCAACTGTGAGTACAGATATTAAAGCAAGAATGAATAATTTTTCAAATGAATAAGATAAAAAAAAATTAAGACTCAAAAGAAGAGCCAGGACGTAGGTCCAATTTCATTACTAGAAGGTTCTAAATTGTAAACAAATAAAATTTGTTACTAATATTATAATAAAGAATGTGAAAAACATCAGGTAAATATGATTTTTCTATGGGGCATACAAATGTCCTAGTCCCAGACTCAAATAAATGTTTACCTTGATTGATAACGATCCAAATATATAACCCACACTGAGAGAAATCATCAGTTATATATTATTTGCCAAATTAAATGTTACTGCTCAGGTAGACAATGAACTCCGTTTTGGACAAGGTCAAAACAAAAATACAATTATACACAACACTTACTTATGGGGAAAAAAAACTAACAAACATTGCACATCATATATACATATATAAATTTGGGTTTAGATTTTGTATGGTGTATAAATGTTTGTAATAACTGTGTATTTATTCTAAAATTTGTTCTCTAATTGTATATATGGTATATATTGCTTTGATTTCTGCTAGTGTTCTCTGTTGTGCTTTGTTAATTGCATCTCTTCTATATAGCCATCTTGTCCTGTTTTATAGTTCTCCGAAATTCCCGGTCCTAGTTTTATTTCTTGGGTTTCCCTATCTTGAATATTTTTCCCTTTTCTGCTTGTTCCGTTTCTTGACCGTTCTTTGTATTGTATATTATTTGTTAGTGATTCATCTTAGAGCTCATTTTCCCGTTTTTGCACCCAGCAATATATTTTAGTTCTTTCCTTATCGGCTTTTAAATTTTCCCACTCACTGATAATATCGTAATATATTTTTGCATTATCTTTTTCTAGAATTGTCCCTACTGTTTGTTGATATTCTACATCATGTAGTATTGTAACGTGTCAAGGGTCAAGGTCAAATAAAATGGAATAGATGGACAGCTCACGCCTTTTTCAGTTACTAGATCTCTCCAGTGTATTGTAGTGTGAAGAAATGGTGTGTCCACCACAAAAGTTCTTATTTAGATGATAAAAGCACAAAACAAAACAAATATAAATAGTCAACACAGTTTATTATATGACTTCCAGACTTGTGTGTGTTTTCTCAGATAATTTAGTGCTCAAAATTGTGAAATATAATATTTGCAAATATGCAGAACAGATGTTTGATAAAGCATGTTGAAATAACAACAATCGTTTCAGTGGTAAATTGCGTGTGAAAATCAGCATAAATGTTCCATTTGTCCTAATTCATATAATCTATAACCCATTTCCCAAACTAATCTTGCAGAGAAAAGTAAGTTAATAGTTTTCAAAATTTGTTCATATCTCGTAATCAAGGTTCGGAACCAGACCCGGGTTTGTGTTTTATAGTCTAATGGTAAATATGTTAGAGCCTCAGTCTGGAACCGGATGTTAATAGTGTGTGTCGCGTTTGTTGGCTGAGGCACAGTCTGTCGTTTTGAGAGACACAGTCTGGAACCGGATGTCAAAAGTGTGTCGTGTGGGTTGAATGCGACAATGTGTGTCGTTTTGTAGCGACAAAGTGTGTCGTTGTGTCGGGTATATTAGTTCGACATCTAAATGATGCAACCACTACAAAATGGATGGAAATTAGTGAGTCCAAAGTGATACATGTAATTGAGTAGGAAATTCGATAATGCCAATCGGAATACTAAATTTCCAATGGATAGCAGACGGCAGTGTTGATGACAACACAGTAATAGTGTCGTCAGCTAAATCCTTCTATTGGAACTTTTATCTGATATAACTAGGAAATAAACGTTGAAACAACTTCAGAGAAACATTATAGTCATTATGAGGACTAAATTTAATGTATCGGTAGTGATTAGTCTACCTTGCTATTGTAATGATGCTTGAAATTATTACAAGAGACTTTTGGTCTGTTTGTTTAGTCTTGAGACCTTTACTGGAGTCCAGCAGAACCTCAACTGCCAAAACGGCGGATCTCACCCCTATTTATAGGTTTTGGGAACACACTTGGGAAATTCATGACAAAGTTTCACGAATATGACTAAATATGGAAGAATTCGGAAAGATTAACTTGAGCGCCTTCTAGTGGAAAGCCGAGCGCCCAATATACACAGTAGTAAAAGTGGCGCCCGATTTCAAACGATAAAAATAGCAATTATTTCACAATAAATTATACAAATATTCAACATTGATGATGAACAGTTTCATCACACTGGTGACGAACAATTATGAATTTACATGAATATTACCCTAATCCTGGAGAAAAATGGATACAATTGCTTATTTCCTTCTCAGAATAGAAGGTAAGTGAAGAAGTTTACAATCTTATCATATACACACTGTCACTGGGCTTTAAAAATCTTTCCCCAGATGATAAATATTTAAACAAATCATATTTATATGATTTACATATTGTATCAAGTTACTTTTCTTTTGTACAAGGGTCATATATCAAAAACTGTTACTACAGTCACTATTATTTGCCTTGGAAACAGAGGTACAACTTTCCAACACGAAGGGAATGTAAACAATAAAAGGAGATTATATATTATCCCAAACATTAATGATATATGCAAATGCACTTTATAAAAATATAAGTTGACAGATAGTCAGAATTGTTTCAGTATTGTATCGTTTATTTTCCAAATTCCATTCCCCCATTTTTCTCCTTTTGTACTTTTATGTTCAGAATCACTTTATGATGGTCAGACATTTTTTTAAGTCCCTACTGTTACATTCCTTTGCACTTTATTTCCTTATTTATAAAAGATTAAAGCTATCCAGTCTACTCCCCTTGTTAACGCGTTATATAAAAGTATATTCTCTCCTAATTAGAATTAAATTTCTTTTAAATGACCACTATATTACTTCTATTAATAAATTTTAAAACTGTTCCCCTCATTAACTGATCTTTTGCTGACAGCCCTTGGATCTGTCAATTTCTGTTTCTGTGCAATTAAAATCCCCTGCATTTATGAAGTGTTCTATTTAGTAGTTTTGTATGTAATCCCTTACTCTGTCCATAATTCCATAATTGTATGTAATCCCTTAATCTTTCCATAATTCTATTTTTTTTGTCTTATATTTAGATGGCACATAACACTGAGTATTTGCCATCCATTATTGTTAATATTTAATAACTTCCCTTTAAAACAGTCCCTTGCTTTAAATATTTCCCATTATTTTGTTACTCCTGATATTTTCAAGATTCTTGCGACGCCTGATTTTCCTTCATGGATGCTGTTATACTATTGCATTCATTTTTTTTTTCTTCTAAACTTGCTCTAACTTTGGTGCTTATATTGTTATGACTCTTTTGTTTTAACCTAAGTAACACAAACTTGAGAAAACGAAAAAAATATGTAAATTTTAACAAATAATTTATTTGAATTGCTTTCCTAACAGCAAACAATAATAAATGAACACCGTTGTGTTAATCATTTCCGGTCTCATTACAATATGACCGAATTATATTTTTCAAAATTTGTTGAAATCTTTCAAACGACTCTTGGCTTACAGGATGATAGAAAGAAGATGTAAACTGCTGGATGTCTAATTCATTCATAACTTGCTGGAAAATTCCAGACCTAATATTTGACCCCTGATCAGATTGGACAGATTTGGGAAGGATAAACTGTGTAAAAAAGCTTTATCAAAGACTTAACTGTGGTTTAAATTTTAATACTCCTCAAAGAAATTGCCACAGGAAACCTTGTGGAAGCACACAACCAATATCGTACTATTCCTACTTTCTAAATCTCTGTCCTAAAATAAACTTGTCTTGTTCCCATATTTCTTTCCTACTGTTTCTTTTTGGGGTTTGTTATTTCTCTTCCTCGTTTAGAAGGAGTAAAATCTTTGCTATTTCAGAGTTGTCTTGTCAAAGGTTTCACTTTGCAAAAGTGCAGTGTTCTACAAGATAATTTTGCACTATTAGGATGCTTTTCCCTCAAGACAAAACTCGTTGGATGAATAAATCAACTAAACCGAAATTGTTGTTATTGTTATTGTTAATAATAATAATAAAAATAATAATAACAGTATTATTATTGTCATTATTGTTGTTGTTGTTTTTGTTATTATTGTCATTATTATTACCGATGTGTTGTAAAATCTTTCTATATTTCAGACATATACTTTTATTACATACCCAGTTGATCTTAGCAGAACAGAACTGAATTTTATTGATTTGAACAATGCAAAACGCACGTAGTCACTATAATACATAATCCGTTTACAATGCACTGTTGTAACAATGAACGAATCAGTATATTTGATTGAAAGATGTGTACATATATATATCATCGGAGAGAGAGAGAGAGAGAGAGAGAGAGAGAGAGAGAGAGAGAGAACCAGAGAAGATCCTCTAATATGGAATGCACTATACATATATTACCATACGTACTTTAGAGTTATCAAATTTTCATTAATTTTGTACATGAATGGCTTTGGACAATAATATGGACCAATAAAAGACACTCTAAGAGTGAGGTATAAACGGTAGATAAAGACAAAAATCATATTCATATTTGATCTCATTATTTATACAAAGTGAACATATTTTATCATATCGTTGTTTTCCTACATGTGTACCAGTCTCGATATGTACCGTATCTCACACAGCCTGGAAACATATTCCAGTCAAATCCAACTACGGGAAACATTCTGGTGAAAAAATATATTTTTAGTTATTTACAAGCCTAAGCAAACGTGTTAATTCCACGTATTTCTTTGTAAGGTTACCATTTATCTGACGATTTCAGGAGACTACATCTTTCTGTCTTAACTTTACGTAATTTTCTCGAGACCACTAAATGTTCTCGTTGGTTGAAAGTGTTTTATGTTTAATGTTTTCTCCTAATACAACAGTTACCATACGAATAGCAAACTCATCTACAATAAGGGGTTGGACATTTAATTTTCGGGGTGTAGAGGGGTGGGACCGTGATTTTCTTTTGAGCTGAACTATTTTTTCCCTTTTATCTCAAGATAATTAAATTTTTCCAAATATTACCAAGGATATAATATGGTGCTATTTTGATATACCGCGGTACAAAAGTTTTCAAGATGACCAACACTAATTATTATTGTTTTGTTTCTTTCGCTCCCATTAAGTTTCGTTTCCAAGGAATATCGGGCCTACTACACACCGCAAAGACAGGGCAAAGACATGGCAAAAACGGCACATAGGCATTTAAAGTGACACTACTGGATATATATTTACTTCTTATGCAAAGCTTATATGAATAAATATATAAGAATCTGAAAATATTTGCTTTGCCTATGTGTTGATAGTTCCTTTTTAATATCTGTTTAACTCATTTAACATAGCGGCAGTAGACGGACTGAAAAGTTTTACAATTTACAATACTGTAAAATATTTACTGTTGTTGTATTATTGTTGTTATAAAATATACGGTGCATGGTTGTAAAGCGCTACTATAATTTGATTAACACGCGTCAACGCGTGTAACAGTTACAAGTACTTGAGTAAACACGCGCTATCTTTAACTCAGTTAACATAGTGGCAGTACAAGGAAGAGTTCAAAATGTTTATTATGCAGTATGTAAGTTTATTAATCGATGATTAGGAATTTTCCCCTTTGTTCTATTGGATTTCCAATTATGTTTTTTTTTTATAATGTAATGTCAAATTTGCAGTGTATAAAAACCAGAACATACTTATACTTAAAGACTATTCATACGTTAACATATTTATACTTAAAGACTATTCATACGTTAACATAAATATTTTGAAAAACATGGTTAATTATACCAAAACTTCATTCGATGTACTGATTACGTTTTTTTTTGGTTATTTTGGGATCAATATTCCATGTTATAATGGCTTAACACGAAGAACCGTATTGTAGGCTGCTAAAAGCGGAACAGCCAAATTACACATGGTTTTGGTAGCTATCCAACTCACAAACCAAAAGGCTGTACTCAATACACATTTGGTATTCTATTTAGGATTTCATGCTACCTTCTGTTCAATGAAAATAACATTCTTCAATCGCCCGTTAATCCCCTGCACAAAATCAGAGAAAACATATTAGTAATTTTCTCAGGAAATGCTATAGAAGGCAATTAGAGTCGACGTTCCCAATCAGTGTAATGATAAATCAATCGGAACAGTTATGAGTTGCAACAGCATCAAAACATATTGTTCTATCAGTTTCAAACTGATATTGGAAAGGAATGCAGCTCTAATACTTTCGTTTTATATTATATCTTACTTGCTTTGAACCCCGTTTTAAGCATTACCAAGAGCATCATTTGATGTCCTTACTAGACATATAAAAAAGTGGTGAGAAACTATAAATCAGAAGTCTTTGAAACAGATCATTTGAACGTGTAATGACTCCAGACTGATGATATTATGCTAGCAACAAATTCGATATTAGCGCATATCTTTACTGGACCAATTCAAATCATGAAAATACAACGCAGAACTAATTCCTTGTATATCTTCAAACTATAAATCCGTCATATATCGGCGGATATTTTTTCCTTCGTCTTTTTCCTCTCTCTCTCTCTCTCTCTCTCTCTCTCTCTCTCTCTCCTCCAAAAAAGCTACTTGTTTTGTAGTTCTTGATATTAGTGCTACTGGACAAGAAAGAGACAGTGCTTTATCATGGATATAATCTATAGATACTTTGCTTTATACTGAAAAATAGATGGCACTTTTGTTCTATCTATCTATCTATCTATCTATCTATCTATCTATCTATCTATCTATCTATCTGGTACGTCATTGCAATGGTTCACGTGAAAAAAAGAATGAACAAATTAATAGGATAGATAGAAATATTAATTACTAAAAGAAGAAGTCGGGAAAGTCATGCCAGGTTACATTTAGGTCCCTTCATCACAGACCTGGCCGGCTACCGTTGTGGCGGAGAAGTAAGTGTACCTTAGCCGGCATTGCCTTGGGCTTAATTAGGTCCTACTTCTAGCTGGCTTAACGGGCTAGAAGGTTAATTCAGATAGCCCCTGCTTGAAGGATACCAAGCTATGGGCTTCTACAATGGTGTATGGTAATGAGTTCTAAGTGTCAGTGGCACGGGGAAAAACTGAACTTTTAGCTGTTGGTTGAGGTAGATATGTGCTGGTATTTGTTATTGTTGGCGATCCTATAAAGAATAGTCAACTGTAACTTGGTCTGTCTGGATTCCATTCATTGCCATCGCATTTGGTCCAGCATTGTGATGAAGCTGCTGGTATTCCAATATCGATTCATGGTATATCTAGCAACCCGTCGCTTTAACATCTTCAACTTGTGCTTCTGATCCTTGGTATGGGAGCTTCCAGATGGTTGAGCAGTATTTGAGGTTTGGTATCACCAGAAAGAGGTATGCTGAGCTCTTTTATTTTTCTCATTACTGATTTGAAGGTTGCGTTGGAATCACATGAATCCAGGAGGGATAGGTAGGACCTAATGATTCCCAAAGCTATGCTGATTTTGTTATTCCTTTTATAGGTCAAACCACCAGATTGCCATTCTACTGTCGGGGTAAAATGAATAAGGCTCCTTATTCATAATATTGAAACCTTTCTCCAATACATCGCTCAGTACAATGCCGTAAAAAGCAAGCAAGTAGAGCAAGGGTTCCAAGAAGGTCATCACAAGTCTGGGGTATAATACTCTTCCTCTCCCACTATTATTCATGGATTTGCTCTTACGCACAGATGTTTGCACTTCCAGTTTAATATTTAACCTCTTCCACCCATTGGTTTGTGTCAACTTTCGTCTGCATCTGAGAAAGCATAACAAAGACACACAAAGCCAGACAAAGTCATACAGAGTCATATTAGAAAGGTGTGTTTATATTGCGATAAGAGTTTGATAAATAAATCATCCACACCGAAAGAGTAGTGTTAATCGTGTTCCCTATTTAATGGCCGCGAATTGGGAAAATTTATTTTATTAAATTGTGCAACGTCGTCATTTTTTCAGTGCTTCAAAACTCTGGCAATATTAATACATGTTCATTGGATTTTATTATATCCACAATGGCTATTATTAATTATTATATTGTACAAAAACCCGTACTGATGCCTAAACGGCATATGCAAAGTTTGTTGGTTTCAAGCACATGTCTTATGCGTAGGATGGCAACGCAAACATGTGAGTTTTGATTGGTTCCGAGAAGTTCATTTGAAATTAAAAAAAAATATCCAGTTATTTCATTCAAATGGGAACATGTGTAGAAAATGCGACAGAACGGACGATGATTTATGCATAGACTGTTACCTCGTTAGTGACTGAACTAAAGACAATGGTCTTGGTGCATCTGATTGTATAAATAATGCACTGAGGTTCATAAAAACTGAGGTGTACAAATTATATAAGGACATTTATTAATGTAGTAATACCCATTTTAACAGGAATTCTACCAAAATTGTCCATTTCAACCTATTATTTTAGATAGGAAATGCCGATGTGTTGCGGACTCAAAACTTTTTATTTTCAGCAATGTGTTCGTACTACAAACGAAGCTTACCTTCAGTTAAAGGTTTCAAGTTGAAACAGAAAGGGAACCTTTCAGTGTTTATTCAGTTATATTCTAACCTGATTGTGAAAATGATCTCCTTTAGGTGTGACAGAATTGATGGCTGATACGATGATCTGGAGATGTTACATGATTTGCTAACTTTTACAACAGTAGATGGGAACAGTTTGTGCCCAATGATACAACGTTTCAAGGGTTGAATAACGTAATGTTTCACAATCTTATTCTATGTTTATATTCTCATCTATTAAGTACATAAGTTATATACATAATGCTTATAGAAAGTGTTTGCATTGTTCCTGTGGTTGTTGTTGTTTTCACACTCAGAGGGCCAGCGTAATTATGAAGTTCAATTACGAATGACTTAATGAATTAATTTTGATCATGCAAAAATAGTCCATGATGTCCCTTAATAATATTTAGACGGCGACACCACGTGCTTTTATCTTTGTCAAGTCACTGGCTACATTTAGATAGGTTGTTTACAGTTTCATGTACTGTTATGCATATTTAATTTGTATAGATTGTCTGTTTTTTCTCCATGATTTATTATTATATATAACTGTATTTTTGTCTTGATTTTGTCCAAAATCAAATTCATTGTCTACCTGGCCAGAAACGTTTATTTTGGTGAACAAATAATACATAGCTAATATTTTCCCTATCAGTGTAAATTAAATATTAGGATCATTATTAAAAAAAGTAAACAAATTTATTTAGATCAGGGTCTAGGACATTGATATTCACGTGGAATAACATGTGGTACCTGATGTTTACCACATTCTTAATTATGCTTTTAATGACAGAATTTATCTGTTTACAATTTAGAATATTTTAGAAATCAACTTTGGCTCCTGGCTCTTTTGAGTCTTGGATGTTTTATTTAATATTGTTTACTTGAAACATTATTCATTCTTGAGATAATATCGATAATATCTGAAACAGAAATCAATTGTATTGTTGCGTTCAATATTGTATTAGGGTAAAATTATTTATTGAAATGATTATTCACTGCAACATACAAAGTGCTCTTAAATAATATTCTTGGTTAGAAACATTAATTTGGAAATTATAGCGAATTTAGACAAGAACATCTTGGATTATATTATTGTGATTAGTTGGAAAACTGTTAGTACATTATCACACTTCAGGCTGCTGGTACATTAGTGCATTAAAGACTACATACACATAACGCCTTCAGCACTGAATCTTATTTCGAACACCACTGGAATTTAACTAGAACTTTATTCATTAGGAATGGTGATGGAACTTTTTGGATTATTTGGGGTTTAAATCGCTGTACAGGAAGTTCAATTTAAATTTTCGCGTTGTATTTTAGAGAAATAAACTATTTGTTGACTTGTACAAAACTTGTTGGATCTCATTCTTTTCTATTACATTGTTTATGACCAGAGAGTCGTAATATTACCACTTTAAAAATGTTGCCACTTTGTGGAGATCGTAGTACGCTTGCGTGAAGAATAACGTTTCCGAAATCAGTTTCTGATTGGAATCGTTGTGCATGATATCAACTATACTCACCCTATCCAAGATATTTGCTTCATTGTTGTCTCTTATCTACTTTCCTCGTAGTAATGTATTTTCCTTACTATGAGCAATAAAATC
>JAECUM010010761.1:0-32524 GCA_016617855.1 Megalonaias nervosa | reverse complement strand
ACACACACACACCTGGACTTGATGGAAAAGCATCCATATTCTTCGTCCTCTTGAAACTTTACCGAATGTCCATACCCTTGTCCAGGCGTCGTTCCAGTGAGAGCACTTGATACCTTTATCAAAAATAGTCGTGTGTATGTAATGTCGGCTTTGACGTATAGAATATATTTATAGACAAACAACTTAACTCCAGACTATTGAGTATTGTGTACGTTGTAACGTACTGAAACAAATGCTTCCTCAAATACCTGTTGACAATTAAGTCTTATTCGTATGCATGCAATTTATTTTCATTTACTGCAATTAAAGTACAGGGAATGTTTCTAGAATTGTTTCAAATGTATACTCACACCAAGTGCACAAAAGCTAGATTGATCTCAAGAATCGTTAAGAAATTCACTCTTACAAACGCACTACATTCGTATGCACACACACTGACGCTGTTTGTTAACTCTTTTATCATGGTCCAGAAGAGTTAATGGGATCATGTTCTGTCAGTTTTCTGTCCGTTAGCACATGTGTGTTATAGAAACTCCTCCTAAACTACTTGGAAGATTGCCATGAATCTTTATATATACATTCGTCATACGGTCTAGTTGATATTAAATGTTAATTGGTGCCCCTCGGACATCCAGTATAGTTTGCCGGAGCGACCATCTTGAAAAATCTTGTTTAAGTTTCTCATGCTGAATGGATGGTGATATCAGCCGGGGGTTGTCACAAACAAATCTTCTTAGAACTTCTAGAACTTTAATCAGCTTCCCACCGATACCTTTGTTGACCTAGCAAGTCAGTAACATTACATGATCAAAAGAGTCAAAAGCATTGGAAATGTCTACAAAACTACCTCCAATTTTTACTCAGATATTTCTGAACCGAAAATAAGTTGTATCTATTGCTGAGTAACCATTGCGGAATCCCGCCTGAGCTTCTTCAGTTTTGTTGTTTTCGTCGTAATACTAAACGTGGCGTTTATTTTAATACTTGTAAAAGTTTTATTCAAGATATCAGTGATATCCTTAAGTGTTAGTCATCTAAATAGCCGTTGTTACATAAAGGGAGATAATCTTCTTTATGATGTCTAGTATTTCTGAATTAAAACGGTGCTGCTTTGGCATTTATTATGGCTGCCAGAGCAGCCACATTGAAAATCTTTTTATCAGAATTGAAAGTCACAACGACATGGGGTCATCACTAGGACACTTTTTATGATGTTTTTTTGGTTTCAAATGAAAATCGTGTTTATGTCCCTAATCTTGTCATGGCCACTTCTCTTGAATAGATGGTCATATCAATATGGGTTTGTCATTAAACAGCTTCGAATAATACCTAGTTGGTATTAAATGAAAACCTTTGCAATCCAAACAACAAAATGCCGCCATGGCTGCCATCTTGACACATTTTTATCCTTACTTCTTCTGAATGGATAGTCCTATCAACATGGGGTTTCATCAAAGATTCCCTATGACGTCTAGATAATTCTAAATGAAAATGGTGTAGATCTGAATTCAATATTTTCGAAATGGCAGCCATTTTAAAATATTTTTATCGTTACTCCTCCTAACCGAGCATACAACAGACATGGCCTTTTACAAGAAAACCTCGTATTATCTCTAACTGGACCTAACTGAAAATGGTTCCGATCTGACATCCAATATCGCGAGCATGGTTGCCATCTTGAAAATCTTATCGCTGATCCAACAGAATGGATTGTTATATCGACATGGGATTTGCACCCAAAAGGCCCCCTTATAACATCATGTTGGATCTAAATGAAAATGGTGCTAATCTTGCAACCGATATGGCTGCCACCATTACCATCTTTGAAATCTTGTTATCGCTACTCCTGCCTTCCTGAATGGATTGCCATAATGGCGTGGGTTTTTACCAATAGACTTCTAAGGATATCTAATTGGTCTTAAATGAAAATGGTGCCGACTTTACATCAATATGTAAGCTACAGCGGCCGACTGGATTCCTGTAAATTCTTTTCGGTCCGTAGAGTGTCAGATGCTTTGAGCAATTCTTATTATTAACCAGTGTAACATTGTGACATAGTATCTAACATTGTAACATTGTGACATAGTATCTAACATTGTAACATTGTGACATAGTATCTAACATTTTAACATTGTGACATAGTATCTAACATTGTAACATTGTGACATAGTATCTAACATTATTGTAAGCAAAACAAATTAAGAGATCTTGAAGTTAATGTTACGAATTTCGCATGCGTTCAGCTGTATTTGAAGCAGTCATGGTTCAGATTGAAGTACAGCGCATGATGTGTCAGTAAATACATGCACTATTAATGCACTACGCTTACAGTTGAAATACATGTACTATTAATGCATTAAGTTTACAGTAGAAATACATGTACTATAAATGCATTACGCTAATAGTTGAAATGCATGTGCTAGTAATGCATTACGCTTACAGTAGAAATACATGTACTATTAATGCATTACGCTTATAGTTGAAATGCATGTGCTAGTAATGCATTACGCTTATAGTTGAAATACATGTGCTACTGCTGCATTAAGCTTATAGTTGAAATGCATGTGCTATTAATGTGTTACGCTTACAGTTAAAATACATGTGCTATTAATACATTATGCTTACAGTTGAAACATATGTGGTATTAATGCACTACGCTTACAGTTAAAATACATGTGTTATAAATGCATTACGCTTACGGTTGAAATACATGTGCTATGAATGTACTATGCTTACAGTTAAAATACATGTATTATTAATGCATTACGCTTACAGTTGAAATACATGTGCTATAATGCAATACGCTTATAGTTGAAATACGTATAATATTAATGCATTACGCGTACATTTGAAATACATGTGCTATTAATGCACTACGCGTACAGTTGAAATGCATGTACTATTAATGCATTAAGCTTACAGTTGAAATACATGTACTATTAATGCACTACGACTACGGTTGAAATACATGTACTATTAATGCACTGCGCTTACAGTTGAAATACAGGTGCTATTAATGCACTGCGCTTACAGTTGAAATATATGTACTATTAATGCACTGCGCTTACAGTTGAAATACATGTGCTATTAATGCATTCATTACGTGCATTACGCTTACGGTTAAAATTACATGTCCTATTAATGCACTACGCTTATAGTTGAAATACATGTACTATTAATGCACTGCGCTTACAGTTGAAATACATGTGCTATTAATGCATTACGTGCATTACGCTTACGGTTGAAATACATGTGCTATTAATACACTACGCTTATAGTTGAAATACATGTGCTATTAATGCATTACACTTACTGTTGAAATACATGTGCTATTAATGCATTACGCTTACAGTTGAAATACATGTACTGTTAATGCATTACACTTACTGTTGAAATACATGTGCTATTAATGCATTACACTTTGTTTCCTGTACCTATTTGGCAATTGAAATAACTCACTTAAAAACTGTAACTATTTGAAAACTAAAATTTCTTACCTCTTCTCCGTCCATATTGGTTTTATAGTATGCTTATATTTCACTATAGCGTGGACTCTAAATTTATGCCTTATCAATGTTAACAAAATCCATTTGAATGCCGTGTATGTAACTATTATTATCCGAAATCACTAGTGTCACTGAACGCGATAAATTGTTTCTAGTTTCCCTTATGTTTTCTGGAAAAAGGAGATGATTTGCTCGGGAGTATCATAAATTGTTTTATTTCCGAAATCTTTTCAGATGTATTTCTCATCTTCGAGTGTGCATTTAAATCTGAAACTGTCTCAAGAAAATTTAAGTATGAATAAATACATGACACAAAAAGAAGGAACCTATACCGTATGTGTCATCTGAAGCTGCATGTCTGCGAAACGTAAGGATATTCTTTCGCGTGCCATTAACACCTTACGTTTCAAGCATAGTTCGATTGTCTATCCAGTTTCAATTGTTTCTGTTAGAAAAATAATTGTCTACAAAATTAAATATAAATCATTCAATGTTTCTGGGGTTTCATGACATAAGACTACTGATAGCGATTTTACTGTACATAAACCATCTTCATGTTTTCTGCATTCAAAACTCACTTTTTGTTTACCTTTACTTTTGCTATCGTGAAAAGTACATTCAAGTGAAGTTTTGAAAATTCAAGCCAGAATGAATATATATATATATATATATATATATATATATATATATATATATATATAGATATAGATATATATATATAAACATCATATATATATTACTGATGTCACATATACAGTATGTTTCAAATAAAACCTTTCCCATATACTAAATAAGTTAATGTCATTACATATTGTTTGATTTCATGACCAAGCGATTTCGTCATACACATTTATAATCTCGTATTTTGCAATATTGAGAGCATAAAGTAATTACGTTCTTGTACATTTGGTATTGCGAGTCAAACTTCTTGAAATGCTGAACTTATGCGCTACAAAAACCATATGCTAAAGTTAAACCAACATTCACTACTAACTCATATGTAAAAAAGTGAATTATCAGAAGTGTTAGAAATTTCTTTCAGGAATGGAAACTGATCCACATAAAATTTGTTCATATTTCTAAGCATTCGAAGTTAAATCGCACCATACTTGTAACATGGTGACATCAGACACCAACATAAACATTTGAATTCACGAAGCAGTTACGGTTCTCAATACTGGATAATCTATGTTGATCCAGCACATGACATAAGGCTGAAGGATTCTTAGATCTAACACCAGTCTAGCCATGCTTTATTTCCCCCGCAAAATTTACACTTAGTGTATCAAATGATTTTAACAGAATTCATAAAAGAGATCAAATTATAATATTTTCCTGAGATATTGGCTTCAGTGTTGATCCAGAACTCAGCTAGTATTTAGGGCTCTGACGTCATGGAGCATCTAGCGGAGTTAAAGGACTATGTAGGTGTTCGAACCCTCGTGCATATATTTTTTCTATCAGTCTCCATCAACTCATAAGTTAACATATAAGGCTTTCCCAAATGCAAAGTGTTACCAGATGACCAGTGCACTCCGCGTTGCTATCTTTCTACAACAAAGATCCATAATGGCAGAATATAGACCTAACTTCACTTTATCTCATCATTATCAGCAATATGACATCATTATCATAATAGGAGAGACTGAGGTCTGTTTCAATATTTCCATATGGAAAAGAAACGTATGAGGCAAATTGTGAATATTCAGAACTCCGACATATCGAGCCGATACAGTTAAAAAGACTTGTTTTATAGCTTTGTAGTTTAAACTTGTCTGAGGGAGTACTGATTTTTGTTTTAGACCTTGTAGTTTAGCTTTGTTTGATAGACTACTTTTGTGTGTGTGTGTATGTGTGTGATTTAGATTTTTAACGTAGCTTTAACAATTTTTCAGTCATATCGATACGACGTCTGCATTGTGACAGTTTATAGTGATGTCTAGCACTAGGGCATCATACCGCAGACATATAGCATTATGTCCCACCCAGTCACCAGGTCGGCCAGTCCCAACACTAACCTCTTAATGTTGAGCGCCAAGCGAGGCAGGTGTTAGTACCACTTTTATAAGTCTTTCGAACTCGCGACCTCCCGCATCCGCGGCGGACGCTCTAACCACTAGGCCTCCGGAGCTGTTGGACTACTTTTAATTAACCATCATATGTCTAAACAGAAACATGACTTAAGATCCGACCCAATTCTATATAAAACGCATGCAAATATCAAACAGCAGCGAATTGTTATATAGGTTAGACACGTCTATATTTCCTACGATATCTGGAAAATAAAATACTGTTTCCAACCGTAAACATAAAAGAAGCGAATGGAGCAAAGAAATACGTGGAAAACTCCACGCTGTGGTCAGCCTGCATTCTCAAAGCTAAAGTGAATCCATTAAAAATTATACAGTATCAAACCTGATTGTTGAAATTTGCCATATGTCTAAAGACAAAACTTACCATGTCCTTAAATCAAACCCATTTCGATACTCATTGATTCTCAGTGGCAATCAATAAATTTAAAGAATGTTCGATATCTTCTCCAAAACTTATTTTCCCCATGCTAATTAAAAATGTATTTGTTCTTAAAAATTACCTTGCGGAAATCTAAAATAAGTATCCTTTAAGCATCTTGCACTGCATTTTCTGCCAAAATCTCTTCTTCAGAAATCCAAACAATAGCATAATAACATTTTTGGGAGGGGGAGGGGCTGGTGCATTTCTAATTCCAAATAATATCGTGTATTATATGCTCATTTTTGTCTCCGTTAACTTTACCTTGTCAGAACCGTGCAATATTTTACGATATTGCACACCTTCATACTGCACTCACGTGACGAACTACTTTGTAAACAAATCATGTACACTCATGTAGTAGACGATTTGCGTTTTGGTTGATTAAATTTGTTTCTGAGTGAACTAAAGCAGATGTTTTGTGGACTGCCAATACCAGCTCCTTTGCAATATTCCACGTGAACTTTTTTGATATAATGTTTCGGAGTTAGGCTAGCGATAGTCGCCGGACAGGTCATAAAATTGCTGGGTCCCTACAAATAACATGCAAGTGACAAGGCATAAACGTGTCTTCTTTAGCTGGTAACAAGAATGGCAAAAATATACTTAATGTTTTAAATCCTGTAATTTCCTCAAAATGTTCTTCCTTAGCTTTGCAAATCCGAATTACATGAGCCATGTCATGGGTTCCAAAGCTTGATTACACATTTCGAAATTGTGCTGTAATTTCGACTACATTCCAAGTGCAATAACATCCTCCTTATTGCACTCAAAATGAAACGAACATTATATTCCATAGCATGTTTTTGATAATTACGATTGAAAGAGTTCATCTTTCTCCAAACATTGTGATTCCAAACATTTAATGACAGAACAGAAACACACTTGGAAATAAGTCAAGACGCTGCTCCCTCGCTGCACAAATCAGACGTTACTTCATCTAGAATTGACACAGATAAATCCAGTACATAATCAGCAGAACTGAGTAGAATCGACAAAAATACCAAAATCTATTCATTCCAGACCAAATGAAAAAGTTGTTGCAATGTTTATTCATTCACAATATGACTCTGGGGGGAGTTATGTGCACATTAATAATGTTGTTATTGTGTACTGATGAATCTGCGCTTGTATATTTAGTTTGGAATACGGTATAAATTCAGTTACTTTATTTCCTGTAGTGTATTTTTGATTATATAATTAAGCCTTAGGTAGAATAAGAAAATGAGCATATAATAAAAAGATTCCTGCATTTGTATGGGAAAATATGAACTCGTTTTATCGGATGGATATACTGCACTCCCAAGGTTGTGCAATATATCCATCGGAAAAACTCGTTCATATTTTCCCATTCAATGCAGTAACCTATAAATCTTGTGTTAAATCTGACTCAGTATGACATTTATCTCTACGAACTGACCTAAAAATTAAGAAAACTGTTTTCACAAAATAATATCCAAAAATAAAGGAATAACGTTATATTGAAAATTCTAAAGTCCTGCGTCTTCAATAATAGAGAAAGCAAAGAAAAATGTTGCTTCCCAATCTTCGTACAAGTAAATCTGATTTAAAATAGAGTTCCATTTTGTTTCCATTTGAATTGGAAGTTTTTTGTTTTTTCCTAATATTTAAGGCATTAAATTATGACGCAGTTTTGTCCTACTTCACGAGAAGATTTATATTTTCGTGACATGGTGATTCTAATTTTATAGCATTTCTAATAGTGTTTTTCCAAGTTCTTGATTTAGCGTCAAGAACTACGTACAAATAATTTATTTCCATATATTACAAATTTATAAAGAACTTACAGTATTGTGAATTAAATCCCAAATAATCATAAAGGTTCAATCATAAGCCCACAAGTATATTATATTCCGAATGAATTTCAAGTCTTGGATGTGCTGATGTACCAATATTCTTGATGTATCACAATGATATTATCCAAATATGTCTTTAAATTGTTTCACAAAATCCCAATGTATTGTTTTAGTCTGAAAAGTCAATGAGCTCTTTGTAATTCCAATGAAATAATTAAAATAAATAATTCCTCTCAAATTATAACTGAACACAACTAAAAGTGATTCTACATAATGATATTAAAATAGGAAAAACTACTTTTGTTTACTTTTTTCTTATATACATCCCCACTTGACCTATGTCGCTATGGTATTTCTGAAGGAACTCACTCATCTTAGTGGAAAATTACACAAACTGTAAACAAGGCCAGGCATTGAACTTAAATTCAAGTAAACATAATAACAAAATTCAGGTAGACAATATAATTTCCAAGAGAAAAATCGAGGTCCTGCACTCCAATCCATAGTTTACAAAAATGAGGTTAGTCAGATAGTCCCAAATTCCTACCGTCATTTACGGACAAAGGGCGAGCACACAATATAAATTAAATATACATAACACAACACAACTCATCTTTGGAACTAGCGGATATTATGATCAGTTTTGTTTATTCTAAATAAAAAGCTGATTGTTGCCAAGTTATCTCAGAAGTTTCAATAACGTGGGATAGCAATGCATTGAATCAGACCCTTCTTTTTTAGCAGATAGTTTCCGATTTGTATTAGTACATATAAGTTAATAATTTAATGACATAGAATCACGTAAATTATAAAACATTATCATTATTTGTTTTATGTCCTGCAGAATTGTAGCATATGATGTAGATTTTGTTGTCCTACAAACCATGGGCGCCCGCAGAATTTTTTGCAGGGGAGAGGTCAGGACTTCGTGCGGGGGGTCAGGACTTTCGGGGGGTGGGGTGTCAGTCACGGCCGGGAGAGTTAGTATAAGAAGCAGTCTGAAACTAAAGTTAATATTTATTAAGCGTTTTGAACAGAATCTTGTGACATATTTTCAGCTTCATTTTGCATCGCAGATACAACATGCTGATATTTTGATGTGTTGTTATTATTTTGTGTGTATTATATCCTACACAATGGATAAAAATAGATATATAGACTATTAGATTTTAAACAACAGCCAGGCCTTTTTCATGAGCACTTGAAAACCGTATGCAAATTCAGTATAACATAATTATATAATACATTCTGTTATATTGTCTAAAATGTACAAATAAAACACACAAAAAGTGACCCATCAAAAAATAATACAAGAATTATGAGGGGGGACATGGTCAGTATGTGGCACAAGAAAATTAAGATCGTTGCCATCAAAAGCAATACAACATAATAAATCAATCATACTGCTTAAAGCGTAAAGCAAACTGATAACAATCGTGTATTGTCTTAAAAAAAAACAATGACTTTTAATATGAGGGGAATATGCTCACTGTGTGGATCAAGAGAAACGAAACAATGTTATCATTGCAAATAAAGGTAACGTAGATATACATACCTAGCTTTAACCTTTATTACCAAAACAAGATTCAACATTGCCAGACTATCGATATTGTGGATTTTATAAAATCCTTTAAATTGTGGCTCTCCCGTCAGCAAACTTGAATTGTTTATATGTAAGAAACTGCTATATCTAAATGACAATGTGACAAGCAAATTGCTATAGTCAATCTAAATGACAATGTGACAAGCAAATTGCTATAGTCAATCTAAATGACAATGTGACAAGAAAACTGCTCTAGTCAATCTAAATGACAATGTGACAAGCAAACTGCTATAGTCAATCTAAATCACAGTGTGACAAGCAAATGCTTGATGAATTAGATATCCATGTTGGTGTACAAATACCAAAAAGATAACGGAAAACTAATTGTCAATCAATCAATCACAAAATTTAAACATAAGTTTGGTTTAGGAAAATAAAAAAAAAAAACAGAAAAGGCGCTGAAGTGTACGGCATAATCGCCGAAGAATTACATAAGCCTAAGGACCGTACCGTACCGGTGGCTTAGTGGTTAGAGACTCCGCCTCAGATGCGGGAGGTCGTGGGTTCGAACCACTGCCGAGTCATACCAAAAACTTATAAAAATGGCACTAACAGTTGCCTCGACAGGCGCTCAGCATTAAGAGGTTAGTGTTAGGACTGGTCGGCCTGGTGTTAGGATAATGTGACTGGGTGGGACATCGTGCTACATGTCTGCCGCATGATGCCCCAGTACAAGACATCACTCTAAACTGCCACACTGCAGACATTGTAGTGATATGACTAAAATTTTTTAAAGCTACGTTAAAAATCCAAATCACACACACACACACACACACACACACACACACACACACACACACACACACAAGCCTAAAAGAATAAAATTCAATCAGCTGGAACCAATATCTGATAAAATAGATTTAGAGAGGCATCATTTTCGTCTATCTTCCCGTGGTTACTAAGCAGGAGTTTAAAGACATAATGGACACAAATCAGAATGCACACAGTAAAGAGTGAGGTGACTGAACCAACTCTGGGAATCATAATACTCTGAAATATACAGTTTTGAATTACTTTTACACGAGATGATATAACACACTTAATTCACACATAATGATAAATACCAATCTCTCGGCTTCGGTCTCTTTGAATGGAAATCATCATCTATGTGAACAAATAGCTGTTCAAAATAATATTTGCGCACACATGATACATTGTCTCCTACAAAATCGTTTATATTACATATCTAATTGTACCTCTGTGGTTGAGAACATGGAAATCATCTGCCAATATCCCGTCATATGTTACACTTGTCAAAGGGGCCCCAAGTGGCCGAGTGGTCTAAAGCGCTCACAGTTACGGTTCGCTGCCATCTCACCTCTGTTTGCGTGGGTTCGAATCTCGGGCTCGGCCAATGTGGGTAAGTAGCTTGCCAGTAGCTTTCTCGTGGGTCGGTGGTTCTTCCCGGGGTTTTCCCGGGTTCTTCCTCCACCATTTATACGCCATGTATAGCCTATCTTGTGCTGAAAAATGGTGTTAAACCCTATAACAACAACACTTGTCACAAGTTCGCTTATGGGCTTAGTTGGAAATTTAATTGCAATTCTAGTCTCACCATCAATGATTCCATCACAACTGGCCGATAGAAATGGTTCCCTATCACACACAACTATACCAATAAGTAAGATTTCCACACGAAAATCATTCTCCTGACCATTTCTTGACACTGGCTCTGAGACATTTCTATGTTTGGCGGCAGCATATACTTTAAAACGCTGGTATAGATCGTTGGTAATAAATTTATAGAATCAGCACGGCATGTCCTTAGGATATAACTGAATTGTGATGATGGAATTGTGATTTTCTGCTCTCCAGCCATAGTTTTGAGTTTATTCTTTGAGTTGTTTTTTTTTTCTGTCAGTTGATGTTACTTTTCCTGTGTGAGATAGATATGTTTTGTAGAAGGTTTTACAAGATAAACAGGATTGTCGATTAGCATTCTATAATCCATTACATGTGATCAGCGTATTAGTGCCACTGAAGTGATTAGAGTAGACTGCTCCGGGGCAATAACGATTTTGATTGGTCTATTCCCTTTCTAATCACACAGCACTGATACACGTAACTTGGGCACATACTCCTTTTCAGGTATTCCCTTTTAACTCCAATGTTCTGTAACTAAATTATGTATTGGGAAAATATCTGTTTTAGGTTGAGCAAAGTCTGTGTTTCTTGCTTTTCCTGTCTCAGGCCCTGTGAAGATCATTAACTCCATGTAACTTGCTTGTCCATTTTGAAGATAATTAAATGACCACAAGGATCTAAATACATTAATTTCATTCCCCTAATAGGCCTTGGAAAGTGTGTTTGTGTGTGTGTGATTTGGATTTTTAACGTAGCTTGAACAAATTTTCAGTCATATCGCTACGATGTCTGCAGTGTGGCAGTTTATAGTGATGTGTAGCACTGTAACATGATGACCCCACCCAGTCACATTATCCTGACATTAGGCCAACCAGTCCTAACACCAACTTCTTAATGTTTAGCGCCTAGCGAGGCAGCTGTTAGTACCATTTTTTTATGTCTTTTGTATAACTCGGCCGTGGTTCGAACCCGCGACCTCCCGCATCCGAAGCAGATGTTCCAACCACCAGGTGACTGGAGCGGTGCGCCTAGGAATGAATTAGGTAAATAAAACGTTGTTATAGGTAACCTTTGACAACGTTTTCTGTTGCTTCTTCTGCTAATTAACACTATCAGGTAGCAGCTCTGTAAAGAAAATATAACGCTTATTTCCAGATGATGTCACAAACCTTGATTGTATGGTAATTTTGGTCCAGATTTAAAAGGAGATGAAGACATGGCTAGGTCTCTCTCTCTCTCTCTCTCTCTCTCTCTCTCTCTCTCTCTCTCTCTCTCTCTCTCCACCAAGATGAGAGAAGGACTGTGATTCTCTAGGGAGTCATTTTAAAATGCATTAGAGTGTCATCTTGTCAGGTCAGCTGAAACTTTGCAGTAAAATAAAATTCAGCATTTCACATCCACAGATATAACGTATAGTTTAGTCATTTTACGTTTTTGTTTATTTCAAAACAAGAAACGAGCTCTTGATCATCGTTCAGTGATTCAATTGCCTTTATTAAAAAAAAATAATGATCAGCTCTAGAGTTGCGTTTTTAACATTCATTTTTATTTAAGTACAGAACTCGATCTGTTCCACTATGATGTGACGACAATGGGAAAAGAACTTAATCGACACAGCCCAGTGATTATATATTACTAATTTCCTGACCTTCCTATCGATTCTGTTTAAAAATTATTGTATCAGTCTTACTGTAAAACATAATTTATCTACTCACCTATTAGCTCGGTTGATATGACTGCTTGAGATAGTTTTTGGTATTCAGAATCAACACGCTGGAAATAATCGTTTCTCACACTAACCGCATTGGTGGATCAGTAGCTTAATGGCGGACAGTCAAGTGATACAAATATGACCGTGATTGGCAACGAAACAGAAAGGTATATTTCGAAATGAGACGGAAGGCATTCTTTGCTTTTGACGACATTGCTAGAATTTTACACTTTGGCCGTCCTATGAGTCTATAATTATATATTCGGAATGACCTTTGTACTTTCTAAATTCTACCGATACACGCTAAATATAGAATTCCATCGAGAAATTTTGGTCTGACACATTGCCTAGACCCCCCCTCCATTATAAAACTGACCCTATGGGGTCATAATGTAAATTTCCCCCGATTGATCCCACATTCCCTTGCAAAAATGTCACTCTGGGGTTGTAATGGTAATTTGCTACTGATCCCATATTCTCTTGCAAAAATGACACTATGGGGTCATTATGTTAATTTCCCATCAATTCCATATTCCAATGAAAACAAAAATGACACTATGGGGTCATAATGTTAATATTCATTGATCCCATATTTCCTGCAAAAATGACACTATGGGGTGATAATTTTAATTTCCCAATTATCCTATATTCCCATGCAAATAGACACTATTGGGACATAGTGTTAATTTCTTGTTGACCCCATATTCCCTTGCAAAAATGCCCTGCGGGGGAAATAATGGTTATTTTCCATTGATCCCATACTAGCTTGGAAAAATGACCCTGTGGGGGAAATAATGGTTATTTTCCATTGTCCAATATTTCCTTGGAAAAATGACACTGTGTGGTTATAGTTGTTATTTCCCATTGATCCCATATTCCATGGCAAAAAAAGAAAATATGAAGTCACAATGGTGATTTTCAATTGACCCTATATTTCCTTTCAAAAATGATGCTATGAGGTCAGAATGTTAACTTCCAATTCACCCATATCATCCTGCAAAAATGACACATTGAGAGCATAATTTTAATATCCCATTGACCCCATATTTCCTTTCAAAACTGACGCTATAGATTATAATATAATATTAATTTCCCATTGACTGCGTATTCCATTGCAAAATGATATTTTAGGGTCATAATGCTGATTTTCCATTTACCCCATATTCCCTTGCAAACGTTACACTCTGATGTCATAATACTTCTCCCCCCAATGACTCAATTTTTCCTTGATCATTCTTAGTATCAAAATGACTCCATGTCGTCAAAGTGTCAATGTTTCCATTGGCTCCATATCCTCTAACAAAAAACGACACTGTTGGGTTGTAATGTTCATTTTCAATAGACCTCATGTTCCCTTGTAAAATGGCACTATGGAATCATAATTTCCACTGTACAGAAATGTTGGCCGTAATGTTAATTTCAAGTGTCAGATATTGATATTGCTTGCCGTATACGTAAATACTACGAGTGCACTACGCGTACAGTTAAAAAACAATTGTTACGTTTCTTACCTCTCCATCGTCCATAATGGCGGGTTTGTTTATATCTCACTAGGTATAACTCCAAATGGACGAGTTTTTCTTTCCGAGTCAGAGTAAAGAACGAGTTCCATACGGCGAAGGATCTATTCGTACCCCATATCAAACAAGTTCATTCTCTCGATTTGATACAGAGCATTAATCTGACATTGTATTCATTACATATCCACTTTTTATTCACACAATTTTTTAAATACTTATTATGTATCCTTTTTTTTAAAAAAAAAGAAAAGATAATATACAGCCCACTGAAGAAAATAAAATCAGGGCTAGGTCTGTCTGCATCGCTGATTTGGTGGTGTCCTCTTTAAATATAATTTAAAATGTTTTGTATGATACGTATGAACTGACATTGCACAGATGAGTGGATTCTTTATGCGTCCCGAACTGTAAGTTCACCCTTTCCTTACACCATATTTACTGAATGCACCATTCATTCAAGCCAATGTCAGGGCTAGTATAATACATTTAAATGTACAGAAGGCCCATCAATTTACAGTACTTACAAACTCAGTACTTTTTATGTTATCATAGGAAGTTGTTATTCATACAGTAAACTTTAAGATGACTATTAAAGTATTTTGACAATGTCTTTATAATATGCGGACATGATTTTTATTACTCATTTGGATGTTTTTTACCAAGTAAATTGTAAACGATATTGTTTCTTTTTCTTCTTTTTTCTACTTTAAAAGCAGTAAGAATTTAAAACGTGAACAAAAATACACTGCTCGTGCTCCCGGGATTAAAAAGTCTGAACAACACAGTAGCAATATATAAATTCATATAACTTTCAGTCCGAGTCAATACAGTAGCTTCTCTCTATGATACGTCTACATTTATTCTAACAAATTTTGAAAATTTTATCCTCAGATTTACTCAACGAATTTGGAACGTCAGTAACATTAGCACACAAATTGATGGTGCCTCCAAGTATACTTCCTAATTTAAAAAAAAAAATTATAGGAAAAATCCGGGAAGTCGGAACATAAAATAATTTTCTGGCTGGTGGTGGTATTTTAGATGATTCACATTGTGCAGTGTCTCTTGTCTTTATCATCGATGCCGCAGATGGGAACGAATTCAACGCGCGTACGGTTCAGAAGTTTCTCTTCTACCATTTTTTAAACCGTTATGTTTAAAGTTTTTGCTCCGAGAACTCAGAACTTGGCGACTGGTATCAAATTCACTTGAAGATCAAATGATGTAGCCACAGTTATTGCCCCTTAATGGCTATTGGTAATGTGAATATGTTTCATAGGTTAGGTGGGTATGGCATAGCCAAAGTCACTTATTGCAAATGCAACATTATTGTTTTATTTAGAAAACTGCCATTTAAATGAGCAGGAAAATTAATTTTGAGAAAAAGGTATTTATAAGAACTTAAATAGACAATTTGATATCACATTTTACGCGCAATACATCTAGATATTGAGATAGAATGGAGCTTTTCAGTCGTGATTATCGTGTTGAATGAAGACTAAGCCAGAAGCATCGAGAGTTACATTTTGCATGTCCATTTGCACCTTGCATACACTGCGTGCGGTAAACATCACGATACCATGTAATTTGGATTGTCATATTGGTCTTCTTCCAATGAGCCCTGTCCCATCACTGACAGTGATATTATTATGCACAACTGTAACTGTATTGCAATCAAACTTTCCATATAGAGAGTACAGTTGTGATCTGTACTGTTTAGTGAAAACAACTACTAAACATTCCTGAAATGTATACTATGAAATGACTTATTTGCTTGTTTACATTTCACTTCTATTCCTATCTTCTTTCACTGCATTTAGTTCTGTAAATATTTAATCCGCCGAAGTTGGTATGGTATTATCTGTCCTTCGTTCTAAATACCAGTGTAAAAATAATGAAAGGTACTAGACATTAGCTAACTATCCTAAACAAAAACCTTATATTTACTAATCATTGAGATGTATGTTGATTTTAATTGCGAGTATGAGAACTATGATCGTTGTAATATGTGTTATCGCTAGTGATTGAAAAGGCATATATCTTCTCAACCGACTCCCAATAACGAACAAATAATCGCTAAAATCCAGCAAAGCTATAAAAAAGAGACGTAAATTCCAATAGCACATACCATATATATATATATATATATATATATATATATATATATATATATATATATATATATATATATATATATATATATATATATTCAGAGTACCCTTTTTGCCACTTAGATTACGCTTATATCTCTCTATTCATCCCTCTTTCTCGTACTGTTGTTAGGGCAGTTATTATCCTCTGCAATTTTGTTCCAATCGTTTGTTGTCTTTTATTTTCTTTTAGTATGCCATGAGAAGTTGATAAATAGGGCCATTAGAAGACTTCTTTGGATATCAACCTCACCTACACGCCGTGTGCTAAATGAACTCGCATTGACGGATATCTTTTCAGCGTCTTATTGTCAGATTAAGTGTCGGATCTGATAGAGAGCCACTCATATAGTAAAAGCAAGATGGAAGACGCGTCTTCTTTTCATCTCTTGTTGGACCTCTCAGATTTGATGATGGATCAGTGGCACTACCCAGTTCAAGGAAATCATCAGCATGCTGATCCCTGGTTGAATCAGTGGCACTTCCGGTTGAAGGAAATCGCCAGCACACCCATACCAGGAGGGAATCAGTCGCACTTCCCGGTTCAAAGAACATGCTAGCATCACCGGGCAAGGTCCGCCTTTCTGACGCAAGAAAATCGCGGTGATCTTCAACTCGCTTGGCTAATGGGTCTAGATCGTCAGACAAGTAGAAATCTTTGGATTGGGATCTCTTGAGGCGATCTCCATCGCCTAACCAGTCATTGGCCGGGCACATGTAAGACGACAAATACCTCTCACCGATCACTGGGTCTAGACAATGGATACCAAGCAAGAATAGACAACAACTACCGAGCGTTTCTCACTGGTTACCTGACCGGGCACCAGACTCTCATCATCAGTCATCTAGTACCTGCCACGGTACAGAACAATAATCAGTGTGTAGTAAATTTAATTCATCGAAAATCGGACTTTGATCTTTACCTACCCAGCCCCAGAATTAGACGTTTGTCAGTATGGTCGAGCTATCGGAAAGTCCCAGGTAACATCGTCGTTCCCTTGCCACCTCTAGAAACAGGTGTTTAGGTCGCGACTCGTTCATTGTGTTCCTGTTAGTTCTGTGCGAGGCTTTGTGGAATCCACCATCATGTGCTGAGTTGGAAATGTCTCTCCCATGGTTCCATTGGTAGGCAGATGAGATAGATGGTAGTCCATTCTGGTCTTCTCCACCACACCTCTCCTCGTGCGCTGGGGGAGGACTGTTAATCCACATTTTCCAAGGTGTAAGAAGGAAACATATAGTCATGTCTCGTACTGTTACCAGAGACAGGATGATGAAATGTCTAATCTACTGAACTCGAATGAGATATAGGAGGCCCCGATTATATCGGTTCGTTTTCCTCTAGCATCCCAATTATTACGACTACATGGTCTTAAAATATGTATTAGAAAAAAGTGAGAAGCAACCAGCTTTGCACAATTCAACAAATAGTTTATTTCCCCAGAATACAAAGTGAAAATGTAAAACAAGAACTTACGGTATTGCAACTTAAATCCCAAATAATCATGGAGTTACAGACACGAGTACTAATAATTAAAGTTTTGAATAAACTTTAATGACAATCGAAATTAAGTCCAAAGTGTTGATGTGCCTATGACGGCTCGTAAAGTGTTGATGTGCCAACAGTCTTTTCTTAGATCACAATAATCCAAGATTTAAATCCTTATTTAAAATTTCACTGGAAATTCAGGTCTCTATTTCCAAGAATGTTATCAGAGCACTTTAGTATTTCCAGAGAAGAAATAATTTGAGTAATTCCAAATCAGATGCTGTTCACAACAATGATAACTTGATTCTGCTCAGATGAATAATCCTTCCAGTAACTAGATTATATAGTCTACCACTTGACCTCAGGTCTCAATTAACATTTTCTAAAACAAAAGCTATTACCTAATGGAAAATTTCAATCTGGAAGGTTCAGAAAGTTTACAAGATAAAATATTAGTTATTATTAGAAATCCATTACGAAAACTATAACACAAAATGTGTAGCAAACAACATGTAGGCCCGGCAATCCATATGTGATGACCAAAGTTCTAGACTCAGGTTAAGATAAACATATTTACTATAAAACAAATATCAATAATTCAGGTCATGAAGAAAATAAACTTGATTTTGGACAAGATCAAGTCCAACATACAATGTCACATTGTAATTGGCATATATTGAAATAAAACAATTAAACAATAGCTAACAAACAATGCAAATTAAATATACATAACATCATGACCAGGCGATTGAAGAGGAAAAGCGTGGACTTTTGATTAACGTTAACAAAAGTTTACTGAGAAGACGGTAAACAAAGTTTACTTCCTTTTCCCACCAGATCTTTCCCCAACGAAGAGAAGTCAGATCTGACTCCTCAAAATTTCACTAAACTGGGGATGATTTTCCATATAAATCAAGAGAGAGTTCGCTTTTTCCTACAATTGGATCCTATAGATTTTGTCCCTCAAAACAAGAGTATTCGAGAAACTTCGTTGTCTGCTGACCTCTCTCTCTCTCTCTCTCTCTCTCTCTCTCTCTCTCTCTCTCTCTCCTGGGGACCCTAACGCCGTGGCGGATCTAGTTCGTATGACACGTCTCCAGCTTCCGCTTCAAAGAAACTGGAGACCTTAGAGGGAGCCCCTTCAGATCGGTTTCCATTAGAATCCAAATTTTGTTACCACCTGAGTTGATGGATAAGGGTTTCTGGTTGGAGTTTCGATACACTCCATAAAATCTCTCACTTTCCTGTATACCAACGTCTCAGAGTCAGGCTGGGATGCACACCTAGATTCACAAGGTGTAGCTCTTCAGTGATTGTGATCTCTGGAGGAATATTCTCATCATATCAACAATACAGAAATGCGGACAGTTTTCCAAGTAGTACTTCGGTGCATCAACCTCATAAGACAGCTCTTCTTGGCGCCAATGACAACCTGTCGCTCCTGGTTATCTCAGACACCAATGGGGCACTCATGTCCCATCTCTTTCCTTGGAAAGGAACCTCCTCCGATATACAACTTTGGAGGGATCAATAAAAGTCCGCCACATACCAGACAAGAGAAATATTCTGGAAGACAGCCTGTTACGACAAGGACGGTTGGTCATCACAGAACTGTATCTGCACCAGTCGATTACCAAGAGCCTTTCTTTAACTGTGGAGAGGTCAATGATAGACTTTCTGCAAGAATGTTGAACAAGCTATGACGTTATGTCTCTCCAGTTCTAGGCCAAAGAGCATGGACGACAGACGCTCTCTGTCAGAAGTGGGTTCAACTCTATGCATACGCATCCCACAGTTCAAAATGAAACCTCATGTTCGTTATAGAAACATGAATTCTATAGTACGCTTTGGTTCAACGATCTCCTTGACGCATCCAGGGAATTTCCACTGAGGAGGGATTTACTCTCGTAACACATGGAGCTTCCTGCACTTGGTCCACAGATTATCCCATTTTATGCTTATCAATCGATCTATCAGTCAAGATCAGTTTTTGAGCAGGTGGCAGACTGCATCGCTCAGGCTAGAAAACAATCGACTTCCAAGGAGTGCAACATCAAGGGATGGATATTTCTTTAATTGAAGCTGCTGGCAGCACATTAATTTGATCTGCCTTCCTTGACCTTACGGATTGTCTTCTCTTTCTTTCCGAGAAAAGACTGCTCAAATTATACCATTCTAGGATATGGAGCAATTCTCTCCAATGCGATTTGTTATGTATATCTCTACTTTTTGTAACTCCTGCTACATGGTTTAATCTTCTGTTAGTAATTTGTATTCATGGCTGTAAATTGTAGCAATTTCCTCTGATCATTAGTTAGATTTTGCCTACGTGACTAGCGTCTGTTTAAGGAATATTAAGAGCGTAAAATTACATAGGATCTATAAATAGATGCTTACGTATGTGTTGACAATTACTGAGAATAAGACTTGCTGACGACTTTGGGTTAATTTTTCGTTGGCTGGTGGGGTTTGGACGGTTATAGAAGAATTAGGTAAGTTCCCATTGGTTGGGTAGGTCACATGAATAGACATTTTTGAAATAAATTGAGTTGTGTGGTCTGTCACATGGGGATACGTTGTGAACTGTAGTCGTAATAGAAGGTGTATATAAAGAGAGAACTTAGCAATCAAATTCATTCCTATTATGGAGTCATTTTTATTTCTTGTGTCCCTGTTATAAGTCTGCAGACGTGCAGATGTGTTTTTTGTTGTACTTACATATTATTCGAGAGGAAAAAAACATTTGTTTGGACTGTTTAAAAGAAATAGTACTCATTATTTGGACTATATTATTATTCTGGAACTATTGTGAATTATTCAAAGGAGTTCTGGACGACACCATTTTGACAATGTCACGATTCTTGGCCGACCAGTACTTATCCGGTCTTGAAATTTACACGGAACTTTTCATTATTTTGGACTTTCATAGAACTATATCAGGATTATTTTGGATTCACTTCATAATACTGTAGGTTCCTCTCACCTTTTTATTTCTCACTTTTATAATTAAATAAATTGTTACGTTTTACAAAATTTGTTGGCTTTGCTTCTTTTTGTTACTTTGTTTATGACCATAGCGTAGTAACACAATAGGCTCCCCTTGGTCTACACTATTGCGTCTGACCCTCACCGTTTAAAGCTAATCAAGTATTTTGAGCTTCAAAGATCAATATTGTTATCGCTACTCATCCTAAACTACTTAGAGGACTGCCATGAAAGTTTAGACACACATTTATCCCATGATCTAGTTGACCTAAATGAAATTGGTGTCGCTTGGACATCCATTATGGCTGGTACAGTGATCATATTGAACATCTCGTTATCGCTACTCCTCCTCCGTTGATGGTCATATCAACATGGGGATTTGCTAAAATACTTTTTATGGTGTCTTTTTGATCCCAAGGGAAAATGGGTACGATCAGATGTCCATGATGGCCGCCAAGCGGTCATCTTGAAAATCTTGGTATCTCTCCTCCTCTAGAATGACTGGTCATAACAACATGGGCTTTACCTAAAATACTTCTTATGATGTCTAGTTGGTCCTAAATTAAAATGGTGCTGATCTAATGTTCAATAAGCCATAGCAGTGGATGTCTAGAAAAGATAGTCATCTTGAACAAAATGTAATATTCCTATCGGGTTTTCACCGGGAAGATATTTTGTGATGTCTAGTTGGTCCAAATGAAAATAATGCCGATCTGATGCCAAGTATGGCCACAGCAGTGTCCGTCTTAAAACTTATTACTGTTAATCCTCCTGAACGGATGGTCATATCAACATGTGGTTTTCATAAGAAGACTTCTTGTGATCTATACTTGGTCAGAAATGAAAATGATATTGCTCTAATGTGCAATATAGCCACAGCGGCCATCTTGAAAATATTGTTATTGCTTCAACTCTTGGATGGATATTCGTATCATTTTATTATTTTTTTTTATAACTAAACAGCTTTTTATGATGTCTGCTTGGTCCCAAAATGCCAGTCAGATATTCAGTATGCCTGCCACAGTGGGCATCTTGAAAATATTGTTATAGCTATTTTTCCCGAATGAATGGCCACATAAGCGATGCAATAATATCAGGTAAGTAATATATACACTTTAATTAAAATCAGTTTTACTCCTCAAAAGTAAAGACTTGAGATGCTGTTTAACTGTATTTCAATTCTGAGTAACTTTGGCAGAACTAGATATTGTGTTGGCATATTTTGTATGAATGTTTTAATTCTAGGACTTGATCTACCAGACTTAAGTCAATTTTGATTTTCACTTTTGGAACGAAAGTCATGTTACTAAGTTCTTGCCAAGTCTGATCAAAATAGGCTTAGCCATTCTAGAGAAGAAATCAATAATAGATTTTCCTTTATCTGGTTGCTATGGAAGCCACATTGTTGGCAAGGAATTCCCCCAAAAATAATCCTGTGAAACATTTCTACATAGTCTGATGGAAACTGGCTTAGAAATTCTGGAGAAGATAATAGTAGGTGTTCCACCTAGTGGCTATAAAAGCCACACCGATGCTTGAGAGCCAGCCTGGAAGCAAATCTGGAACGACCAGTCAATGCCAAATTATTCATACAAAGTTTAATTAAGATGAACTTACCCTCTACCGCTCCGGTGGCCTAGTGGTTAGAGCGTCCGCCTCGGATGCGGGAGGTCGTGGGTTCGATCACCGGCCGAGTCATACCAAAGACTTACAAAACGGTACTAACAGCTGCCTCGCTTGGCGCTCAGCATTAAGAGGTTAGTGTTGGGACTGGTCGGCCTGATGTCAGGATAATGTGACTGTGTGGGACATCATGCTACATGTCTGCGGCATGATGCCCCAGTGCTAGACATCACTATAAACTGCCACAATACAGACATCGTAGCGATATGACTGAAAAATTGTTAAAGCTACGTTAGAAATCCAACACACACACACACACACACACACACACACACACACACACACACACAA
Organism: Megalonaias nervosa; assembly: GCA_016617855.1. Classification (NCBI taxonomy): domain Eukaryota; kingdom Metazoa; phylum Mollusca; class Bivalvia; order Unionida; family Unionidae; genus Megalonaias; species Megalonaias nervosa. Next base: position 9,674 of record JAECUM010010761.1, on the reverse strand, counting down.
CTTATCCTCTATAGTGAAGATTAAAATGTTTTTCACATGGATGCTGTGAACGCTATACCGTCGATAAAGGAAGCCAGCCTGCACAAATATCTGATAGGGTATAACCTAAGAAATATTCCTACCACGTTTTTTATCTAAAATTCCACCGCCTTTCCGTAAAAGGATTTAGAAGTTAAATACATATTTTTCATCTGGTTTTATGGATGCTACAGTTTCGCCAGAGAAGTCATCCCAGTGTCAATTCTAATAGAATATTTCCTACGAAACATTCATATGAAGTATGATCATAACTGATTCGGCGGTTTGCAAAAGTTGATAATAGGCATTTCCACCTGGTTATTAAGGAAGCTAGACTGATGATGGAAGAGTCACCGCGACAATTTTGAGAGTTTATTCTAAGAAAAGTTCCTACCAAGTTTGATTGAAGTTGGTTAAGTCCTTCTGGAGAAAATATCTGTTTGGTGCAATGATTTCACTATAGTTTCTATGGAAAATTCCACAAAAATAACAGCTAGGGTTAAAAGTATTAATTTACGGTCTGTCATTTTGTTCAGAGATGCAGCCCGCTAGAGTTGTAATAATTTATCAAGTACTTCAACTCACTGGAGTACTAAAAATGCTCTACTGCACTAAATGCAAACATTTTTATAATTATGAGTTCTAATCGCGCTGGTATAGAAATAAGTGAGAACCAGCTGCCTATACATGATCAGTTATGATCGATAACGCCACTTGAATGCTATGTGGGGTGCTTCAAAATTGTTGATGTAGGACAGTCCAGCTGCCAGCATTATGACGACAAATTACGGACAAGTTACTGAAATTAGGGTCAGAGCTTAGGTAAACTAATTTTCATCGATCATGACAAAAGAAACATTTTAGCAAAGCTGGGATAGGCTTTCCATATGTTCGATATGGATGCCAAATCGTTAATAGGTGAGGTACCCAGAATATATTGTCGACTGAGTTTACTCTAGAACATATTCTTAACAGTTTTGATAAAACCTGGCTCTTTGGTTCTAGAGAAGAATCCGAAAATGGGTTCTCACATGGTTGCTATGGAAATCACTCTGCTACTGGGAGAGACAAACCTGACACAATTTTCATAGAGAAGATCCTAAGAAACATATCTTCCAAATCTGATAAAACCGACTCAGCATTTTTGGAGAATTTGAAAATAAGTTTTCTGCATTGTTGCTATATAAACTACACCGTTGCTTAGTTGGCCATGCTGGACACATTTGTATTTAGAGCTTGCAGGAAAATCCCTACAAAGTTTGATCAAAGTGTCCAGACGATATTTTTGAGAAGTCAAAAACGAGCAAAAGGTGGACTGACGGAATACGTAGGCCGGGCAGTTTCATTAATTCACTTTGCTTTTAGCAAGGTGAGCTAAAACAATGCGTTAAACTGGGTGGATGATGAATATATAACTACCGTCAGTCCACGTACTGGTCATAGAAGTCGTAACCTAAAGTGGTAAAAAAAAAAAAAAAAAAATTTTCAAAATGTGCTCTTGTGTTTTTCTTTTTTTCAGCTGAAACTTGGACAGATGTGAAACAAATTTATATAGCCTGAGAACTCCACCCTTTGTTTCAATGTTTCTTGAAAATATCGTAGCATAATCCATCGGTCGGTACCCGTCGTTTTTTCTTAATATTTTTCTGTATCCTTTTGCAAACCGCTCAGTACTACTTCAACAAATAAGTGTGTGACTTCTATTTATATTTAACATGTATCAGAAAAAAAGAAGAAAACAGTGGTATGCCCTCCCTAGGTACTTTCTTAATCAAAATATTTCTTGCAGATATCAACTGGTACTGGTCTAGGAATATATATTTGAGAATCATTCTGTACATTTTCACTTGGTGATTTATACATTAATGATTCTATTAAGAAAGGAATTTGTCAGAATGTTTTTAACTGTAATTGTCTCTGTTTCTGTCTCGCCCCTTCCCTACGACCAGTACTTCACATAAAGGAAATATCCGAAACTTTGCCTAAAATCTGCAGTTTTCGTTTTATAAAGTGTAGAAAGAACTGAGCAACATTACGCACTCACTAAATATTGCATATGTTCCCTGCCAGAACACATCGGTTCATAACCAGCGATGGTACAGCCACATTCCACATTGGAGCCAGACGGCAATCCATCATAACTGTCTCTTCATAAAGTGAAAAAGGTTGCATCATTAAAGTGGTTAGAGTAGTGCACAGATGACATGTAGTCTTATGAATGTCGAACACGAGGGGTATAACTTTCCAGTAATGAACAGAAAAGTGTCACTTTTTTCTTTCTCAACAAACTACACACGAAACATTTTCAGACAATTAGTAGCAAATCCTCCAATCGTCAAAATCTGATGTTAAGATGGGATTGGAATTTACGTGCAGGAAGAGAGGATTAATGGAATATTACACTCTGTGATAATTGTCTCTTTAAAGTATGGTCAAGATTGTGACTGTTTATGGTCATTGCAATTCTCTATCCATGTGGTACTTATCGCTCGTTAGATTTCGTCTAAATTCATTAAACTACGTACCATGCATAGCTCTTTAAAAATACGAATAAAAATATAAAAACGAAAATTTCTTAAAAATGTCCACAGGATATTGAAAGCCTGAAGGAAAGGATATTTTAACATTAGTAAACTTATGAATGTTGCAAAATTTCAGACAATATATTATTGAAACAGTGAGAGGGAACAGTACTTGAACTCATTAATAACTTGGTATACAAGCACACTAAAAGCTCCTGTTCAATCCACTCAATGAAGTTAAACAATTTATTACCTTTACAGTAGATAACTTACTGTCCTGTATAAAATGCTGATACTCCAGGAATAGACGGGGAAGGGCAGTATACCAAAAAGGTTGGAGACAGTAGCAGTGAGATCAGCATAAAACCACTGTACAGCCGCATAATTCCGCGACATTTCAGTTGGAACCGATTCACCAAATATCCACCTAGTAGCATTTCAACACCAGAACCAACTATTTTCACGATCCCTGATCAAAGGAAACTCTGCATTATGCGCATTTAAAATCCTATTAATCTGTACGTTAGTATGAGCAATATAAGTTATATTCAACAAAAATCAGTACATTTGTCCCATCTCAAAATATGGCGGGTTGTATTTTCCAAACGAATATTTATTAAGTTTGCCATTTCGACTAAGATGAAGTCGGAAAATAAGTTCGCTCCTGACTTTCCAACTTTAAATATTGCCATTCAGTGTTAAAACTTGGTCTGTAATAGTTTCTTAGTGTTTCGTAATTTTTATGCCATGTATAAGTTAACAGTTAGAACACAAAACTCCTTCTTGATATAAGATTTCTAAAGGCAAAGTTTAGCCACAAAAATGATTAGTTGTTTCAATGACATTTCCATCACTTAATGCCATTTTAACGTTGAACAAAAGTGTTTGTATTTAAAAGTAAATCAAATATAGTTTTGTACTGCCAAAAATGCTTCCAGTTGTAGGAAGGTCCAAATTAAATCTCTGATAGAGAATCTTCTCTCCGAATGTTGCGTATCCACCGACGACAAGGGCCTCCGCCGTGCATGCGAGGGAAAGTAGCAAAAACGGGAGATTTCGCAAATGGATAGCGATATGAAAATCCATTGCTTTATATTAAATATTACCACAAGGAAACATATATTAATTTAAATATGATGGTTTTAATGTGTTGTGTCGGGTATCCTGAACACGTTCACATCGGTAAGATCTTGTGATAAAAAAAAACAAAACAAAACGCGAGTCTTTTAAAGTCCATATTCACCACGTGTTTGTTATATTACTTAGCATTTCTTTTCTTATGAATAATTTTGACTCTGAGAAATAAATAATCTTAGGGGATTGGTTATCAAAGAAAGCATAAATTGCTTAGGAATCATCTTTAATAAACTATGTCAGACAAATAAATGCGCAGACAGCATACGTCTTTACAAATCAGTTACAAATCTGCTACAGCTGTTGATCGATGCGTTCGATCTGGTTCGAAATAAAATCCACGTTGAACGACTCGGAATTTTCGGTTTATCAAAACAAACACCTTATCAATCAAGCATTTCTAATATGTAATAGTACACAATGGAACTTCCTTGCGCAATTAACCTTCAGAAACTTGTGTGTACTGATCGACCTTTTGGTTCCCTGTTTTAACAATTTTACTCATGAGCAAAGACTTTGGAATTTGAAAGACATTCTAGAAATTTCATGGCACATTCTCACCATCTTGCGATAGACGGGAGTGGCGTATGCATTCCCTTATCCGAATTCCTGTTCATCCCAACGATTTTCCTATAGTTCGAAGAGATAATCGATGTTCTGCTGCAATTAAATCTTGAAGTTAACTAATAATTTCCCCAAAATTAAATTTGGTTATTATTTAATTTTTCAGACATTAAATGATCTCTCTAGAATGATAAAAGTATATAATATTGACTATGCTAAAAAAATAATATTTTCATACGATATTATTATATCATTTGATTTTTTTACGTTGGTTTAAAGTTATGGATTTTTGTTATGTCAGCTGCCTGAATACACTTTTTCTAATTTTTTTGTTTAGTGTTTAAATATTTTGTGGGTATATGTTATACATTTTATGGTTCTTAGTAATTGATCATGGAAGAATAACGATGATATGCTGTTTGTTGTGTGCAAGCGTTTGCTGAAGAACTTTGAAAAGAACATTAAACCTTCAGACTCTAACGGTTCCTTCGTGCTCCTGTAAACGTTTTCACACGACAAACTGTGTATTATAATCATATACACACAAATACACACACACATTCAAACAGACATGCCTTCTGACACAAATCCTCATTCTTAATATGTTACGTTTTATTTCTCGCACTCCTTTGACAAATGCCGTGAATTGTCTATCATTAGCATAAGTAGGATATACAAGGGTTTGTTTGGCTGTATTGCAAAGCATTAAATAATTGGTTTCAAACTTAATAATATTCACCGCTCTGCTTCAAAAATTAGTTACCAGGATGGGCCAACTCTGTTAATTTCAGCAAAAAAGGCATAGTGCCTGCCTATCGATGATGTATCCAACAGCAACGTCGATTGCGGCTAAACGGAACCTAGAACTTGTAATAATAATAATAATAATAATAATAATAATAATAATATTATTATTATTATTATTATTATTATTATCAAAATATATTATTTTTTCAATTTTATGTACCATTGCACCTCACAGTGAGGACATGGAAATCCCAACCCCGAACGTCCTGTATGAATTTCTTCTTCTTTTTCTTTGGCTTATTGACGATATTGCGATTTTGATGATGCATACCAATTTTTTTAAGACTAAATTAAATTCAAACTAACACTTCTTACAAGTTTTCAATACTATAGGATAATCAGATTTCTTTCATTATAGGTAAGTGACGGAAAGAATAAGACATCAAAATTAAATGCATGATTTGCATTAATAAAATAATGAAGATTAAGCACAACATGTGCTAATTGTACTTACTGATGTAGAATGACGTCAGATTTGGCTTGCTGTTCTCGTCAATGTAAGTTGAGATGAGCGTGAAATGGCTGAAGTCCCGACCTCAATACAAATCTGACCAATCACAAAGAAGGCATACATGGTAGTATTTGGATTCTCAAATTCTCTCACATTAGATTCACGTTTCGATCTATTGAGTTGATTCTATTGGTTCAGCTTGACATCAGATCTGTAGAAGTTATATATAGGTCTTATGTGCAACCTATTATGTAATACGGTAATGTAGTTTGAAACTGTACATTACTTGAGAAAATTGAACTAGAAGATTACTAAACGAGGCAACCAGAGTCGTGACTGGTGCAACAAAATTAGCATCTTTTGAAGCTTTACATCGTGAACAGCATAGTAAAGTCTTTAATCCAGACTACAAATAGCACAAACTTACACAAAAAGTCATAAGTTACTGTGTTTGGGTTTTTTTTGTTGTTTTTTTGGGGGGTTTTTTTTGGTTTTATGTGTGTGTGTTTTCTTTTCAAAACCGACCACTTCTCTTAAAGCATAATTGGATTGTGGACTACAGGCAAGTATTAATTACCCCGATATTAAAGAGCCTAACAACGTGCAATAGCTACACTCTTCCGAAAGTGAAGCTCTCACAAAGGAATTGCTCCTTTTAGCGTTGACAATTTTAACTTTTGCAAAAAGACACCTTAGCACACTTTTATGAAGAATTTTACTTAGTCTTAGTTCAAATTGCAAATTAGATATATTAGATTGACAATAGCAAGTCATCACAACAAAAACAAAGTAAGTGGGGTCAAGTGTTTGGAACTATTATGTTAGACTCTTAACATACAACCATGTCAGTAGTGTTGGTCGGCTTATAGATAATATCCAAAATTGAATAGTAAATTACCAGATAGAAGAGGCGCTTACATATCGACGATGATGCAAATTCTACCAGCTGTTAGTGATATTACTGGCTATAACTTACATTATGTACACATATTCCAATCAATACAGCTTCGAAAAAGACTTTTCTTCAACTAATTTCTTCCTTCAGATAATAGCGAATTTATTTTAAGAGTGGCACGATCACATTAGTAGACTTCTATACCTAGACAATTATATCCCATTGATGTGAACTCACATCAGCGATTATGCTGTTAACATTTATGAGAGGCTCATTGTACTGATAATATCTATGAATGGTTCACTGATGATGAAGAACTTATAAGTACCCAAAATATTATGTGTTGGAAAGTTGATGGTTCAGACGATTTGTTGAATGAGATGTTAAAACACACTGAGGGAAAAATTACGCCAATATTGATCTATTTGTTTAATACTGTTTTTCAATATGACGTCAATATTAATTCATTTGTTTAATACTATATTTCAGTCTGAAATGTTTTATACGTGCATGGGGAGATAATTTTGTTTGCCTATATACAATAATGCAATGCCTCCTGCAATTATCGAGGTTTTTCACACATTGATGTGCTAAACAAGATACTCACCGGCATCTTAAATAACAGAATAACAAAGAAGTCAACTGAAATGGAGATAATTAATGATGGCTGATCTGGGTTAGAAAAAATATTCTCCCGTCGATAACATGTTTAATCTTCAAACTTTCGGTGCAAAAATAATTAAGTAGTTCCCGACGGCGCATTCTTGCGCCTTTTCAGGAGTTTGATTCGATAGATCACTCAAATGGAATACTTAGTAAAGAAAAGTATCGGCGGAAAGATTGTACTATCAAATTATCAATGTATAATATTTTTTGTGCGTGGGTCCGAATTGATGAGCAGCATACAAAATTTTGTACCTTCAAATATAGGAACAAATCAAAATTGGATTCTATTTCCACTGATTTTTAAATTAATTATTACAGATTTTATGACCAAATTAGGAGAGAAATTCAGACATGGAATATGTGTCTCTGGAGTAGTAGCATTAAAGCAATTTGAGAACAGCTGGCTAATTCCGGTTCCCTATTCCCAAAAGACCTTCTAGATTCCCCATAACATTTACCCACTGAGGAGTTTTACACACGCGTACATCTGTGGCTGTAACCTGTGTGACAGCACAAGCAAAGTTCCCTCTTGGTATCTCAGTCAGATCAATACAGCCACACATTCAGGCATATAGATCTACTCGACGTTTACTCTTTGTAAATCAGATAGCAGTTTCGAGTCGCTAGCGCCCTGGTTCTCCATCTCAACCTACTACATGTCGAAACTCAGCAATACTAATTTTTTAATCTTCTTTCTATGGCCACCGAGTACAGATCGGTAGTGGTACTGAAACTACTTTGTATAGAAGCGAGAAGTTCTGAGTAGAAATGCATTCCCGAATGTCAACGTAGCAAAATCATTTTTTCCAGTTGCTACGGATATAGACACGACAGCAAATCCGACTGGTGTGTAGATGGTTGCTGTAGTCACAATTCTAGCAACATCAAGGCCAACGGTTGTCGCTGAGATGATTCCACAAATAGCATCTACGGCCACACACGGAAAGTTATATTTCGCGAAGAAAGCAGTTTTGGTCGTTATTTCATGTCGTAAATGTTGTTACGCTTCGATTATTTGTTCACGTCGGTAGCATTTAGGGTTTATCACAGTTCTTCTATTAATATTGTCATCGTGAAATACAAATGATTCGTATACCAGACTTGTTTGGGGGAAAGACGTAAGCATTCTTCTCACCAGTTACATAATGTTTTCTGGTACAACTGCCATAAAATCATAGAAAATATCTACATTGGGAATATTTAAGTCTCTGTTGATTGTGTTCTTTTATGCCTGGCAACACGCTCATAAAGAACCATACTGATTCCGCCCGTGCTTGGTGTCTGAAGCGATTGTTCTCGTTTTTGCACAAGAGTTGTTACACAGCAACATTCCGCAACATTGTCATCGCGTGATTGTTCAGAATTCATCCAATATCTGTAATGATACATCTTAAACATAAACGCCAAATGTACGAATAAACGTTGAATCCTTCGAGCTGAATTTCATGTCCGGCGACCAATGTTAATGATATAGCATGTATGAAAAAGGATTTAACATTGTAAACTCTGGGGGTACGTATGTCAAAAGGTTTATCACTCTGGTGGTAATTTTTCAAGTTTGGTCTTCCCACTCCACCCACAATAAAATGCTCTCAAGATGAATAAATACAATCCAGGCCCATGCACCTTTGAGACGTCTATCAAAACAACCCCCCCCCCAACTATAGCAAAAATAAGTCGTCCACTTGTTATATGGTCATCATTTTTCCTCTCCTTCGCTGGTTAATATTCCGTAGATTGTTCCCCATGAAGTTACTATGCGTTGTATTGAAGACACCTTTTGTTTCATTGCAGCCTCAGAAACATTGATATAAATTTTGTTAAATTCCAACGTCTATGATTCCCTGGTTCTCTGCGATTTCGGCCAGGTTGTTCACGATGGCGCCTCGCGGCTTTATAACAACATTGTTGACGTTTCACGTTGGATTTTTAAATTTTCCAGTTTGTTCTTGGAAAGTCACAAGCTCTCCCGGGTCTACGTCAACAACAAACCAGCTGGTAGACTGAGTAAAATCAGCTTTGGAAGCAAACCTAGTCATAGCCACATCAGCGCCTGCCCGTAAATGTTAACTATTAAGTTTACTTTCTAAATGGGATTCCAAAATCAATAAGCAAAATATTTTGATTCAGTATTTGGTGGGGAAAAATATTTTTCATAAACGTGTTTTGGCATCGGTTAGTAAGTCTATGACAGACTCTGACATTAAGGTAATGGAACTAAAAATGAAATACAAGATGGAAATAGAGTTGAGGAAGCTCAAGTTTCAGAAAGATAAAGAAAAAGAACAAATGAAATTACAGAAAGATAAAGAAGATAAACAAATGGAATCAAAAAAAGAACAAATGAAATTACAATTTGAAAAGGAGGAGAAAGATAGACAAGAAAGAGAGAATGATAAACAAATGAAATTACAATTTGAGAAGGAGGAGAGAGAGACAGGAAAGAGAGAAAGAAAGACAAATGGAGGTACAGAAAGAACAAATACAATTACAAAAAGAACAAATGCAATTAGGAGAGAGAGAGAGAGAGAGAGAGAGAGAGAGAGAGAGAGAGAGAGAGAGAGAGGTGCAAACACAAATTAAAATGAAAGAATTAGAGATGGCAAGTGAAAAGCAC
>JAECUM010010760.1:0-13584 GCA_016617855.1 Megalonaias nervosa | reverse complement strand
TGGGAGGATATCAAACCTTCCGTTCTTTCCTTTCCAACCCAATTTCTGACAGAGCTGTGGAAAACAAAAATGGCATAGTAAAGGACCATATTTTGTAATAAAATGAATACATTAATTAAAACTTTAGAAACTCATAAACTCTCAGATTTTAGTATAATAATAAAAATCATTGTTAGCATATACTTGCCTTTTATAGAAATCTCCATAAATTGCGGTTTTCAGAACAGAAGAAATATCGATTTACTAGTATTTAATTTTGTCATAACTGTTCGGACGAATCATTTCGAATCACAAGCAGAATATCATCAGAGATCACATGGCTCGCATCTATGAAGATTTCGGTAGTCTGCAGCAGCCACAATCAACATTAATTATGCCGGAAATAAATTCATAATAAAGTGACCTTGACCTAGGAAATCGTAGCCCATGTGACCAGGCATAAAAGACTGAAAACAACAAAACATAAATTCTTTTCTATAATGAAAGAGTAAAGGTACTATAATTACCTTACAAAATCACACCGCTCTGTTTATTATTATTATTGTTGTTGTTGTTGTTGTTGTTGTTGTTGTTGTTGTTATTATTATTATTATTATTATTATTATTATTATTATTATGTTAGCGAATAGTTATTGATAAAATCCACTTCTGGAGGTACTATAATTGTCCACCAATAGGAAGAAGATTTTACTGGGTGAAAGTGTTAGGCTCTGAGTAACTTAGGAATAACAGCCAATATTACGACAATCAGCAATTATAATGATGAGTCACTACAGCTGAAACTTCACATGAAATGCATAGACTCGACTTTTCTGACAATTACTCAGTCTCTGGCACCTGCAAAGTTAACCTCCTGAGACTAGCCTGTCGCAGTACGCCATGTATAATTATTAATGTGAAAGTTTACTGTTGGATACAAATACTTTATTCGTACTTTAAACTGCATCAGTCAGAAATTGCGAACTGTGTATGCGAAAACCCATTGGGGTCATGAGCAAAAGACAACTATTTAACCAGTGGTAGTAATATAAAAAATATATGTCACAGTGATCTTCTTTGGGTGTAGGCGTGTAGTATTTAAAAAAATTCATCCAATAAAGTTTAGTTATTCTAACATGAAAAGTCCCAAAAGAAAGAAATAGAAAAGTTAACTTTCAACAAAAATGCTCCAAAGCATGAAATACTGGTCAGATTTAACAAACTGTAGTATTGATCCAGACACAACCTTTTCCTACCAAGTTTGAGCATTCTTGAAAGGTTAATATGCAAACAGCATGAAAAAATCGCGTGGTCACTAGCTATGAGCTAAAGTTTATCAAACGTAAGGAAAAGGTGCGGTACAGGTCACAGTGAATTTTTTTTGTTGTAGCCTTGTGGCACAACCACAGGTGCATATCATCATCAATTTCCAGATAGCATCATAATCATTGCTCCAAGTCAGCGATGCATAATATATGCACCGTGATGACCTACTTCGGCCATTAGGGTGTAGTGCTCATCAAGATGCATATCCTCACAAGTTGAGTGATTTTAGCTAGTATGGTATATACACTGCATGTGAAAACCACCGTGATCATGATGAGCCAAGCACAAAATGTAAACAAATTTTAACCAAAGTCAATGAAAAGTGAAACATGGGCCAGATTTACCTACTTTTCTAATAAGATTGTGGTACTCATTAAAATGCATGATCTCACCAAGTGTCATGATTCCAGGGTTAATAGTACGTAGAAATGGTGCCAAAGACCTATATGATCATGGGCTAAATTCAAAACAGTTAAACAAAAATGCACACATAATGTGCATGGATGTACAGTCTGATCCTTAGTTCTCCGCGCGGTTTAGGTGCACTGATATCCCGTTCAAACCGTTGCCTTGGACGAAACAATGGATATATGCAGTGTGACTGTACATATGCATATGCTTTTAGATGTACAGATGCCGACACCGGAAGTAATACGGTAGATCTTTTCGTCCTTATAGAGTCGAGTTAAAAACTGTGCCATTGACATCAAATTTATTGACAATACCCTGCTTTTTCTGTTGAATTGTTTGAATCTTTAGGTACAAGCAACACTTGAATATTTGCTCTATTTTAATTATTTTAAACACATTAATGGATATATCATGCCAAGAGAATGGGAGCCTAGTGCCTTTCCCAAGGCAAAACCGAGGCAGTCGACCAAGGTATGGCCTGGGAGGGTGTCTAACCCAAGACCTTTGGATTGAGACCGACGCTCTACTAACTGAGCTACCGCTCCATCCTAAAGTCATATTCAAATATTTTAACTATAATATGCTTAAAACAAGCGAAACTAAATAGTATAATAGTATAATAGTAAGATGACTTACCTCAGTAAACTCCACATTGATTGGGTCTCCAATCACACTTCCATCATGTTGTTTGTACCCAGCATAGGAAATCAACAGTGCATTCCATATACGAAAGTCGCTTCGTCCTCTTGTCCGAGGTGGAAAGATTGTTATGGCGGATCTGCACAGAGACGATTTTATGTGCAATCATATAATGCCAGGAAGACAAATTCCTATCATAACAAAATTATTTAATGACAATGAGTCTCATTTATCAGTAGGCACTTAAACAATTTCATTATTTAACCTCGCGTGAGATGCGATTCAAATGAACAAAAGGAGTACTGTATCTCTCTAAACCCCAAGTATTATAACATTCGTATGGACAATATAAATCAAATCTTATCTTATATTACACCAACTGTACAGAAAGATCTATAGTAATCTCTGAGGATGTTCAGCACAAACCTTTTTAATAAAGAGAAACCGGAAAATCTGGAGAAAAAAAAAAACGAGATTGAAACATTACTCCAAATAACATTCCAATTAAAAGATCTGATATACCACATATTTTAGAATTTTATTCTAATTGTGTTTTCTGTCATAAATATTATGTACATAGATGATGCAGAGAGCAATATACCCCAATCTGACGACCTATTCTATATTTGGTACAAAATTGCTGGAATGGTCCATGAATTGTAATTGCTGTTGCTGTAATTGCTTTTGGTGTTTCAGATAATTAACAGATTGCTAGTCTGGTGCTCAGCATCACTAAGTTAACCTTAACAATGTCTGCTATGAGAAGGGTCATGAGAAACTTTGTAAAGTATATTGAACAATTTGTAACGACATCTTTCTGATTGTACAAAAAGCGTATGAACCTTTAGCTAAGGCGGACGAGGAATCAACAATGCGTTCAAAAATATGTGCTTAAAATAAATATCATACCAGTTAAATTATGATCCAGACATTTGGGTCTTGTTTTCTGAATCCTCAGAGTTGTTCCTATTCCACCTCATCTACCCACCCCATCAACAAACATTAGCCATTTTGGATATAATCGACATTTTTCATACATATTTGCAAGCGCAAGGTTCAAATTTGAAATACATCAAATTGGTATTGCAAAATAAAACTAGTGCTGGTATTGCTTCCTAAGGGTAGATTTCCAGATAGCTTGCAGACTTCAAACACTAGCAAATGAGGGAATGGTGTGTGTCGACCCCAACAGCAATCGTCCATGCATCTGGAGACTGTGTTAAAAATAGCTAAACGTCATACCCTGTACAGTGGACAAGGACATTATTGCTATAAACAGTGCCATATTCCAGATGCCCACTCTCGATAAATTGTGGATACTATTTTGGAACAGGCAAGTTCTTCCTCGATATATACCAATCTATGACAAAACACACCGCATTACCAATTTTTCGTGTGTTTGCGAGGTGTGGCCTTAGACGTCTGTTTTTGTTAGTAAAGAAAGGCGTACTACCTGGGAAATATAATAGATTTATGATTAGGTTAAACAACCTTTGTAGCACTGATTTCTATCTCGCCAAGCAAGCAGTCGAATATAATATGCGAGTGGATGACCATCTCAGTACGTCTGTGGCTGTTTTATGAGACACAAGAAACGAAAGACCATTCAAAGCTATGTCACCAGCTTCTCCATTTTTGTTCAGGCAAACCAAGAGAGTGGAATATCAAACTGGTCACTGCTGTTTCAAGCATTAATAGAACTTCCCAGATTGGCATCCACAACTTTTTAGATCCGGAAGAGGTCATATTTACAGGTGTGGGGCCCATTCTGGACAGTGCTTCGCTGAGCATCACAGGCATACACACAGCTTATTTAATGTGGTTTTATGCTAGCAAAAGGATACCAAAAGAAATTGCACGCGTACAAGAACTAATTTTCTATCCGTTGTAATATGCAAAGTATCTGACGACAGTACGTGTGGCCATCACTTCAAGAGGATCTATGAAAGTGGTGAATATGTAAATGAGCATTCTTTGTGCCAGTTCTTGTCAGCAATTTATGAGCTGGTATTTAGACTCATGGCTGTAATTGGAAGTGTTTTGATTAAGCACATTTATGCATACATGGGAAAACCAGAATCCTAGAACATCAAGTTACACGATTAATACCAATAACAAAATATTATCTCAAAGTTTCAGTTGAACACATCATCTAATAAAGATATGAGACTTTAAAAAATTACCATAGGATTTTAACTTCGTTGACAACTCAGCTGTGAGAACAAATAGTGCACCTATCAAGCCCTTAGAAAGCGAGACCTTAAAATATTTAGAGTGATGTACGGTTGTAACTCTGTAATGTGTATGGAGTCATAATTAAAAATAAAGTATAGATAATTATTACAAAGGTTATATGTGTACCGTATATTTCCATTGTTCGTTCCATACTTGAGGTGGTTACATATAGCATCAAACATGCCTCTCGCTGAGGTGATATAACGAGCATCGAATAGCTGAAAAGGTCAAAGATATATACCTCATTGTTATCATTTTGTACACTGTGAAACCTCGTCACTGAGGACACTTTATCACATTGAAACATGTCAATAGAGGACACTACCAGAACCCCATTATGTTGCCCATTATGACCAGGTAAACTTTATACAGAGGTGAAATATGTGAGGTAATGCGGGCAAAGTGGTTAATAAATGATATCCTTTATAAGCCGTGTTATATATATGGAGACTCTTTGAATTGTTCTGTATTTACTAGTATCTGTATAATGTAATTCATTCTGTACAGAAATTAAACAATACAAGGGACGCTGTAGTTTTTAGTCCATATAGGTTACAACACACGAACAAATACAAAGACAAAATATATACTTTGATAACTAATCAACATTACAATTGTCAGGAAATACAAACTACTTCAGAAATGGTGCTTAACTGTGGAACGCGGCGCCCTGGTACTCGACATGGAACCAAGTGAATCAATTAACTTACTGAAAGTATGTTACAGTGCCCTACTTTAAAAAAAAAATGGCTTCATATTGATTAAACTACACCACCACGAAACCTTTTGATCAAATAACGCTTAAATGGCCAATATGGTGTGCTAGAAGTGATGATACATCAATAAAAGAAGTCTCATCTCTATATGTTAGACAAACTGGCTTCGGGCCTTTTAAAGATCAATAAGCTAGCCCTTTCGGGGCAGGGCAGTTCATTCACATATAATGTCTTCAGTAAAAATTCAGATATACAAAGAATTCAATAGATTATCAGGGTATGAAAGACAAATTACATCGATCTTCTTATATCTTGTTGCTTTATCACTTGTTAAATTGCACCAATAGAAAACATCACTTCACTCCACCTGCACTAATTACTTATGCATACCGATACGCATTCGCCTAACTAAACCCACGTGATACACATTCGCCTAACTAAACCCACGTGATACGCATTCGCCTAACTAAACCCACATGATTTGAAACGTAGTCATCATGGCCGCTGATATTACCTTCAGTTAATTGTTTGCTTTCAAAACCAAGGCGAACTTTAATGAAATTTTGTACATCTACATACAAATTAAATGTCACGAAGACTCACTGTTTTGAAATAATTGTACAAAACAACCCAGAAACTCTGCAAGATTCCACTAACACTAATGCTATTGATTTAATTTCAAGTTATACAAGGAATTAAAATAGAGATTTGTTGCAGTTTTAAAAAGGTTTATTCGACTTTAAAACAGAGAAATTATATTTATTAGACTGTTCGCTATCTGACTGTCTGTCAGTTAGTCATAATGTATGCCTGTAGGTAGGCAGGTAGGTAAGTAGTTAGGTGGAGGAAAGTTCAACTTACCTGAAGCTTGGACCATTGAATCCGGCCAATACACCTTGGAGCATTTCTCCACGCAGTCTTTGCTCCAAAAATCAATTCATTTGTGGTCAGCTCGTATGTGCCCGTGTCTTCAATGGATGTGAGGATATCCATCCAGCGCTTTTGATGAGCAGTTTTATTTTGTCTGTTAATGAGAAATCCCATTTACATCTCTTTCCCAAAGATCTCCCTGTTAAAGTCAATATTGGCACTAAAAGCAAACTTTCACAGCGAAACCTTTGGCAAGTAAAGTCGATTATTGTTTAATCTTGCATTTTGATACAGGCATTTTTCTCGGAAACGTCTCACATGATATTTATTGAAAATATATAAAGCTCTCTAGCTTAGATTAAAAAAGCCAGGATCTGGATATCACACCTACCAGCAAAGCACTACATCGTGACCCAATGGCAGAAGGGTGAACGAGCATGTCACAAAATGAATTGTTTTAGCTTCATAATTTTCCATCCAAAGTATGAGTAAAGTCCATCAATTGCTTTTTGGAAATATTTACAACTGAGGAAAAACAGATATAAACTTGATCCAAAACCTTAACTCAAAGTTTGTTTGACCCGACTTTGGCCCCAAAATCCACGAGGCGCAAACAATTCGTAGAATACGTTATCTTCCGTTCATGTTGACCCAATCCAAGTATGAAATAAAAGTCCATCAACGGAAAAAATAAACAAGCGAAAACACTTTACCAAAACCGTAACGCAGATTGTCTACCAATGTAAGCTTTGCACCAGGTTCGAAAGGGGCCAGCAGGTGTGTAGTATAATGATTCGTCTTAGCCAGCATGAAGAAAATCCATCACGAAGTTTACGTAATATTAGAAAATGAATATTATAAAATCTAAAATCTAATGCAACTTTTCTATGACCGAACTTGACCCAAAGGCAGGGCCGAGTAAGCATGGATAATGAATTGCCTCGACTTCATAATGATTCATTCCATGTATAAAGAAATTCCTTAAAGGTGTTTACGAAATATAAACAATCGAAAAAGTTGCCAACACCTTAACACAAAATTTCTATGAGTGTTACGTTGACCCCAAGGTTAAATAAGCGAATTAGCGAGTAAACCAGAGGGTATATTGATTATGCTTCGTTATGATTCAGGCCAAAAATAACGATACTCTATAAAAGATTTGAAAATATACGCAAATTAAAGACTTTAAACAAAACCTTACCAAACTGTTGACACCATGCTGTCTGAAAAGTGATTACTCAGTCTCGCTTTTCACTTACTTCGGCTCGACAGTACGGAACAGAATTGTCATGTTTTAAGTGCTTAGATTCAGACCAAAAACTGAAGCAACAATCAGTGAAGTTGTCTGTTTATCTTTTCTTATCCATAATGCAATTCGTCGTTTGACCTATAAATAGTCCAAGCTTAATCGGTGTTCATTGCTGATCAATATTCCAGAGAAGCATGTTTTGGAAAGTTTATTTTCGAAGGGAGCCGAGTTGGATTCGTAGTCCTCCAAGGTTCATGGGCTCGATACCCTCCCAGACCTGCCGGATAGGCTCTTTCGTCTGTCCTTGGGAAAGGGAGATGACTCCCATTTCTACTGCACTATAGACCCAATAGTTTGTTAAAAACGCTGTTAAATAAACCAACCAACCAACTATTTTTTCTGGAGTTGTTTCTTTGTTATGTACTGCCAGTCATCTTTCTGTTAATGAAGTGAATGATTTGTTAAACCATGACGACTTGTGTTTTCTCTTCTATTGATATACACATGCAACAAATTTAATTTAGATTATATTTAGATTTGCATAATAAGAAACATGAACTCAGCGGAGCTATTTTACCAGCTATAAGCATGAAATAACAATCACCTCTATGAAACAAACAGACAGCAATGCAGTTAATTGAGTTTGTTCAGGGCTATATATATATATATATATATATATATATATATATATATATATATATATATATATATAAACTATGCATACATACATACATACATACATACATACATACATACATACAAAGATACATACATACGTACGTACGTACGTGCGTGCGTGCGTGCGTGCGTACATACATACATACATACATGCTCATTCATGCATGTATGCAGACATATTAATTATAATACTCCTTCTACAAACCGTGTTTCTATTTTATAAAGATATTTTTAAAATCTGTTTTTAATCAATTTTTTGATCAGAGTTGAGGATAAAATGTAAGTTATAGATAAAATAAAATGTTCTCCAGGACTGAAGACGAGATATCTGCGAGAAAAAAACGTTGAACCTGTCCGATCATGGCCCAAACCGATATATTGTCACATCCTGGCATCTAGAAATTATTCTTACCTTTTCATGCTGGCATAATATTGGTCGATAAAATCTTTCGCTTGACATATCAGATCTTTTTTTGGTCGGGGTGTTCCTTGCGGTCGGGTTGAGGGAGGTACTATCAGGGACCCTACACACCGCCCTGGGGTACAACCTGTACCCTGAAAGTTATATGCAGCATATATAAATACATGCATGTGTAGGGTTTAGGTACTTCAAAAAAGCATGTTAAACAAGAATAAAGGCAAACAATGTTAAAACATCTAAAACGTTGACATACACCTTAGTAGCCTCATACAACTTGTAGGAGGGGCACATTCGACCTATTATAACTCTCCTATCCTGCAAATGGGTGGGGGTGCTGAAGGAAAGATATGATGCAAAAGAAGAATTACAGCTAATCACGTTAGCATATGTATGAACGAGCGTACGTGCAGATGGATAAATAATAGATAAAGAGAGATTGGCAGGGAAACAGATAGGTAGCTAGCTGGATAACAAGATAGATAGGTAGATGGATAGGTACGTATGCAGGCACATACATACATACATACATACATACATACATACATACATACATACATACATACATACATAGGCAGTCAGGCAGACAGACAGACAGACAGACAGATAGACGTTAGAGAAGACAGGTTGATATATAGAGACATAATTGACACGACGTGTCCAGAGGTCACTTATGTCAAAAGATAAGAATACGACTTAAATCCGACAAAGCACATTATGATATGTTGTAAGTAGCCAGACGCTCTCAAAATCCATGTTTAATTACTGTCTAAAGCCAATTAAAGAGAAGGTGTCGTTTTATTCCATCCATTCCAGCTTCAGCTCTTCCTCCTTCACCAAATATTTCGCCTACTACTTGTACTGCAATCCATCCCACTTGATATGGTCTCTAATATGACTTATAGTGATGTAAGGTAGAAGCAGGGAAACGAGAGAGAGAGAGAGAGAGAGAGAGAGAGAGAGAGAGAACCTGTAACGCCTTCGTATGCAAGGTATCCATATACATCGGTCTTGCATTGGCTGCATTTGTTAATTTCAGCCATTTCTTGTTTGTATTAATGGAGTTGTCTAATCCCTTTTTTGACATGTCCAGATAATCTCCGTCACTTAATTCTAGCATTTCCCTTTTGGCATCGTCATTATTTTCATGTTTGAATCCATTACCAAAATCTGATTTCTCTTCTTTTACAAGACCATACTTATCCTTGAACTCGGTAACGTCTTCCATGTTTTTCGCATCATCGTCTCTACGGTCCCCAGTAACATCATGCAAATCTGAAGTATTGTTTATGAGACGTTTGTTCAAAATGTGTCTTTTCGCATTGATTTGACAATGCAAATTGCTTTTCTCGGTCTCGGTCCCTAAACTATTGCCACTAACATTGTAAGTTTCCGCCTCAGAGACATTATCTTTGCTGTTTTCCATTCTGTCTCTGATACAAGGAACTCTGTGATAAATTGTTTTGAAATTTGTTGAAATGCAATGCTAACCGCAGTTTTAATTAAATTCAGTCTTGAGTTATATGCTTAACATAACTATAACACAACGAATGAAGAAATATTGTTTCTATTCGTCACAGCTTTCTACCCCCGAGTTTCCTTGCCAGGCGTGTGTTATTATCTGAAATATAAATTGTCTAAGTTTACCATAAAAATCAAGAAATCCATGTAAGGAATGTGCGAGGCTTCCTCGAGTAGATACTGACTCTGAAATCAGTTTTAACAACTACATATTTAAGATCTGGTGAAAACGGCAAGTCAATCAGTCATTCCTTAGCTAATGTTAAATTAATGGTCTACAAATGTTTTCATTGATTATTTATTAAGTTTTGTATCCTTGTTAGACATTTCTGAAGTAAAGCAAATTTTCACAAATTGGAAATTATAACACATAACACTAAACTCATTTATTGATGAGTTAAATAACGGTATTTACTTGTATGTATCAACTGAATAGATCATTTCCATAATTTTCAGTCAGAGCATCCTTGGTCTTATCACAGTTTCTAAGCGCATCGCGAACAAGGTGTAAAGCCACGGTCACAACGTGAAGAAGTGGACGAAACATTAAATGTTGCTCTCATATATTTGATTGTATTAAACTCGAAATGGTCACCGACTTAGTTAAGTCAAATTTCTCATTTTTCTTTATCCTCTTTTTAAAAAACAATTAAACAGGATTGTTGACAAATTTCATTTAAATAAACCAAGGACTCACATACCTATCCCTTATATCATTGCAATTAAATGATATTTATTTTTTCAGTCTTATCTCCGAGTGAGACTTTATTTAATTTTGGATGTGCAATTAGTGTATGCACCGTGCATTTTCCTGTATTAATACTGATATGGTTACCTTGTATGACAGCCAATCAAACGGAAGGGTGCTTCCACATTAGTGTCCATGCAAAATACTGCCATTCATAAAGACAAAGATTTCTCTGTACTTCTCATATTTCATTGATGCAATCAATTTTCCTTCCCGTATTCCTAAGTCATCCCACACTAACTGATGCCGCTGCAGTCTTCTGCTTGCTTCGATGGCATTGTCTAATCGACAGGACGAATTGGAAGAAAACTGGACCTTTAAACTGCCACCAGGAGAATGTCGTCTTCGGTGGAGCTGTTCCTTATTACAGGATGCAGAAACGCACACAATGATGTGTCAACATGATGCAATGCTTTTGATTGTATTTACTGGAAAGATATTATTTCCTTGAAATACAACTAGTAAGATCCGGATTCATGTCTTTCCTTGTTTTCCTGGAATCTTTTTATAACAGGACTCTTGCCTTCCTATAACATCGAGAGAATTTATATATTTTAAAAAATTAACATGGACGTAAAGGTTTTGATCCAACGCAGTTTCACCCATTCTTAATTAAGTGTGTTGATATGGTTTGTGAGAGGGATGTGCGTGCAAGTGTTCAATACAAATCTAAAGTCTCAAAGGGTCAAGATCCGATATCTTGTTGTTAATGTATCGAATGAAAGAAATATGATGATGTGGTACTCCTCTTTCAAAGATAGGAAAGCAATAGGTTTTATTTTTTTTATAAAGGTCTGTTGGCACAGAATATGGTACCGTACGCAAACAGTCAGAAACTGTATAAAAACAAAGCATTGCGGTAATTTAACAGCTACTAAGGATACACAAAATGTGAAAAAGACGTAGGCTTTGGTTGAAGTTGAGAAAATAACTGCTTGGCGATGTCGATGAGTTTTACAAATTAGTATGCACATGATGGATCAGTTGGAAATTTTAAGAACGGTGTAGAGCAGTATGTACAGGGAAATGTAAGATTAAATATGCGATGGTATTAAACAGAACGCAATGGTACTAAACAGTATTCAACGCTATGCAACGCTACTAAACAGCATGCAGACCGTTACGAAATGCAATCAGTAAAATGAATAGATCCAAAGACATTACCAATACTAAAATATTACTGGCTCCAAGATTCTATACACATTCTCATACTCACTCATACTCACTCTCATACTAACGTCATAACTCTTATGTCCGATAATATCAGAATCAAAACTCTAATGTCTGGTCCGATAATCTAAGATCAAAGCTCTAGTGTCTGGTTGGGTAACATCAGATCGAAACTCTAATGTCTGGCTGCATAACATCAGATCAAAGCTCTGACTCACTGGATAAAATCAGACCAAGCTTCTAATGTCTGGCTGGAGAACATCAGATCAAAACTCGAATGTCTGGTTGGATAGCGTCAAAACCCAAACTCTGATGTCTGGTTGGATATATCCGATCAGTCACTTGTATTAATACGTTTTTTTAATCTGATGGTTCCAGTGCAGCATTTGCAATTAAGAATCAAATAAAAGAGTTTAAATAACGATATGCTCTTTAATCATGTTACCAACAATAGGTACTTACATGCGAATATATCGAAACGGCTGAACATTTTTTATTTCATTGTCAAAACTGTGCATCTCAATGACAGTATAATTTGTACATTTCCGTACGTACAGTTAAGACTGTGTTATTCACCAGTTCCGTGTACTCTGAGGAAATATGTTTATCGCAGTGCAACCCTCAACAAATTATTAACACACTTTACAGATTCATACAGAAACCACTATTTCATGATATCTCCAATAATTACATGGAATTGATCATGTATACATTTATATTTGTATGTCATCTATTTCAATACACAAGAATTGATTCTTAGAATTGCGTTGTAATATGGCTAATTGTTTTTAA
The DNA here is from genome assembly GCA_016617855.1 of Megalonaias nervosa. Taxonomy (NCBI): domain Eukaryota; kingdom Metazoa; phylum Mollusca; class Bivalvia; order Unionida; family Unionidae; genus Megalonaias; species Megalonaias nervosa. The sequence goes on along the minus strand of JAECUM010010760.1, from coordinate 832 downwards.
AAAGCTTCCAACTTTCCAATGAATCCCCAAATACTGCATTCTTTTTTAATTATATGAGCAGTTTCTTGATAAAATATTGCTTAAAATATACCATTTTCTTCCAAGTCATTCATAAGAAATCTCGCTTGAATCGGAATTCGTGTGATAATATTGGGACCTGAATTTAGAGTAGATCTAGCCACTCTATGTTTAATTTCCTATACTATTCAAATGTATCTTATACAAATATATTTTCCCCCATCATATTCTGGTTGTTCTCGTCATGATCTGGCTTTCAACTTGATGTCTCCTTTTGCTAAAATACACGCCAACCATTACCCATTGCTATTAGCTACAAATATCTGTATAAAATCAAAGTTCTGGATATCTGTGAAAGCTTATCAGCATTTTTTTTATGACACGATTCTATTAGTTCATATATTCAGTAATGCGTGTAAAATTCCCTTGGACATCCTGATATTAAATTGCCAAATTACATATGATTTTTCAACACTTATTGAGTGAGTTTGGGTTCACGTTCTCGGTGTATTCTTTTATCGCACGTCTTAACAGAAGTCTTGTTCTATCATACATAGTTAGGTTCTTTTAAGAAACAATTTTCTCCAAGCAGAACACCTCTGCTACAGAATACTCTCCGCGCTCTTAGTATTGTGCAATTATGCGGCTGACTGTTTTCTTAAATTGAAAATAAAAATTAACCTTTAATGATGCAATAAAATTTATTTTGAATACAGTATAAACTGTTTATAAAGATTCACAGAGAACTTTGATTTCAGAACCTTATAACCGAGAAACGTTATTTCCGAATATATTGTTTATATTTCAAAATGTT
>JAECUM010010759.1:0-62097 GCA_016617855.1 Megalonaias nervosa | reverse complement strand
AAGATATAAATCCTGATAATCTCCTAAGTTTTTACAGCTGAACGAATCTCATATCGATAGAGCATAAGCATAATCATCATCCCTAATACTCTCAAGATTCAACCTAGAATAAAACTTATCTTTGTCAGGTAGACATAGTTCATCAAATCTACTCCAATCATCAAGATATTCGTAGGGAAAGATACCTTTTCGTGTCAGCAAGCTTGATTTATCACCGAAATTTTCAGTCAAATTATCAAATTTACCGCAGTCTATTACTTGCTCGCCCAGTGATGCTGCCATAAACTGCAGACTATCAATAAATCTCAACTTGCCTAATGTCACTGATATGTACTTTTCAGTGTTAATTGGGATGCACTTTATTTTATTGCTGTTATTAATTTTCAGACGGTTTTTTATATCCTTGTTTCCGAACGCTTCAACTATAATATGAGAATCATATCCTCTGAAATTATGAAAGACAACAGGAACGAAATCTGACGCGGTATATTTTAAATTACATTTATCATGTGGTGGACCGCGATACTTTCCAGTAATATGGCAGTGATCTTGTACTCTATCTTGAGGTAAAAGCGCCCCCTCACAAATGTGACATATTTCTGCTGAGGAAAATTTAGCTTCATGTTTTACTGTTAGCGGTTTCATTTTTTTTTTTTTTTATTTTTTTTTTTAGTTTTGGTGTTAGCGAGTAAATCATAATAACATCAATCTCGTCGTCAAGGTTTCTTAGCAACCAGACAGCAGGATGTTTACCTCTATATTGATTTTAATAAAGATCTATCAGCAGCACGAACGACCTTATTCGCTGCTCCGCAATGAATATGCTCTTGTATTTTTCTTGTGGAAGATTTATCAGGTTCATTTTCTGCCCCTTGCACTGGAAGTAAAATGGACTCGACATCTGCGTATAATATAAAAGGCACGTTCATCTTATGTCTGTAATTTGTAAATTATAATATCTTTTCCTCTTCATCAGGCATAGATATTCTCTGTATATTAGAGCAGTATTCGAGATGTCGATCGAGAACCAGTCGCGATTTACATCCGTACAAGCACTTGAAACAGAAATATTTATTTTCCTTATGCTTGTTATACTGACCTCCGACTAGCCCGTTAAAGTTTTTTATCCACGCGTAATGATTATTATAAACAGTAAATTTACTGTCTTCCTCATCATCGACTCCGAAAACGTTAACCCCGCCAGGTAACAGGAGATTGTTCTGTTTTTCGAATTTTTGAATTTGATATTTAGAAATAGGAAAGACAATCCCACTAAAGTTTAGATTGTTAACATGACCAGTATAATTTGATACTCGATAAGGATGATCTCGTGCTGAAAATAAGGCCGATACTATGGCCCATTGAAACATTTTTTATCATAATTGTTTACATTAATACAACATTTCGACTTTTTTTATCTTAGTTGGGAGCTAAACATACGAGATACCTCGCAATGGATTATATTTCAAAATATGAATCAGTATCTCTGTTATTTAATCAAATTTCGAGCCGGAACCAGATGCAGTGTATTCATCAATTTTCTTCCATATCTCCTGAAATATATTATCTGACAGCGATATTAAATCTGTCCTTGTTAGAATTTAACTAGATTTTGATGTAATATAAGGATCGGCAAATTCCTCGCGTTGCTTAGCAGCAATCTGCTCTGCAGCAAACTGCCCTGACGTAGGAGTCTGATTGGCGGGCCCATCCTCAGCTTTCTGTTGGGATTCCAGAGATATGTTTAGCTTAGAAATCTTACATAAAACTGCACTATTATTTTCAAGCCCTTGTGCGAGGCAAGCTTTTAATTGTTGGCTGAAGCAGATGATAGAAGTTTGTGGCATAGAAATTTACTAGCAAACGCTTATTATCAAATCGCCAACTGTTATCGATACCAGCAAGTGAGGTTGCGACTTTTGTGGGCTGATATGTTTCTGCTGAGAATAGACTTTTCTTTGCTATATCGGCAAGTTTCAACAGTCTGTATCTACTATTTTATATTTCTTTAATTGAGTGTGTTGTGATAATTGTCAATAAAAGAAACAAAAAAGCTAATAATATATTATGGATAAATTATACCAGATGCTGATGATCATCAACAATCTTACTAGACATCAAGAGATTTTCTGGTGTCACCCGAGAAAGAATCTTTTTGCTGGTAACGAGCTTGGCGTTGTGATAAACATAAAAACAAAAAATGCAATTGGAATCTTAACGCCGGCGGATTATAAGATGAAAGTGAAAGGCGTTAATGATAGCGAATACACCGGGATGTTCTTACACGATTTTATCTGGACCTTTTTTAGCGGTGATAATATTCCAGACGGAATAAGAGTTTACCATATCAACGGCAGTGTAACAGACAATAACATCGCTAACTTGTCATTGCAAGACGAGTTTCAGCCACATCCGATTTATGATTTTTACGAGGCCAATGACAGAGGTATGATAAGATGTATTAAAACAAGAAAGGTTATTGGAGGTCTCAATGATCATCATTACATGCAGGTGATGATCCATGGAACTAATACAAACCAAGTTTGTTACAGATCACACAGATTTATCTACAAAGTGTTTCATGGTTTAATACCTGATGGATTAGTTGTGGATCATCTTAATAATATTACAACAGATAACCGTTGGGATAATTTGGACCTTCTTACACAACAAGAGAAAACTAGGCGAGGTAATGTTGGAATCCCTAACAATTTTGAAAATTTAAGACCGGTAGTATCAACTAACTCTGAAACTAACGAAGAAATGTCGTTTCCTTCTATTACATCAGCTTCAAAGTATTTTAAGATTAATCCAAGATCAATCAAATGTGTCACAAATGGTATTACAAAATCTGCCACGTCAAAAGGAACAGGATATAAAATTGTCTTTCAACACGAATCACCTGCTATTTAAAATATTAGCGACGTCGCTGTTTGTTAAGCAGTAATTGAGAGATTTGTTTAAGGTTTCCTTGTCGTATTCGACTAGGATCTTTCCGTATTTCAGAATGTGATCAAGTTCTATGCAGCTTAACAAAATCAAATTATTTTTTTCCTTTCTACTTCAAAGCGAGCTACCACGTTGTTGTCACCGCAGAACATATTTCTTACAGCGTCTTCCAGCTGAAAGGGATTTGCAATATTAGCTCGGGTAACAAATTAGTATTAGAGTGCAAAGCACTCTATCTACATATCAGTCTACAGAATATTTCTTAGATCTTCCCTTGTCAAACAGCAGCGAGCCTGTTTCATGACTATGTCCCTGTCATATCTAGCAAATAATTTTTGGTATTTCTCAAGTTCTGATACCTCAGAATCTGTCAGTAACACACCAAACACCGAATAAGGATCGTATTCAACGAGAAAATTCACATACTTTTTTTCTGATTTTGATTGCTCATAAACAGCTTGATAGCGTCGAATAAGAAGTTCATATTAAGATTTTAGTTCTGACAATTCTTCTTATTTCGTCCGTCATTTTATTGCTGTGATTTAGATTAAAGTCTTATGTATAAGATGTCTCAAACAAATTTCTTATTCGCGAAAAGGTTGTCAGATTTGTACTGCGATATTGATCGCGATGTAGAGCATCAGCCAGCGCATCAGAATTCTCCCAATTCCAATACTGACAGTCATGAAAAGCACTCCGAGTTCAATCTAGAAACATTTATTTCCTGTCATTGAGGATAAATTTGCCGATGTGCCAGGTATAGTACAAGAAGATGAACAAATTTATATCCCTGCAAAATTACTGTATAATGTAAAATATCACCTCGATAAAAAGATTAAAAAGTTTAATTTTACTGTCTCTGAGCATCAGATATTCTGGGAGCTGCTAATGTCATTTATGAACCGTGGACAGTTAGAAGTTTATGGCCGTCGAAAAACTATAAAATTTGATTTTCTGTTCGTTAAGATTTTTAACTCGATGGGAGAGTGCGCTCTAAAAACAACGCGAAGAGAATATTTGATATCGTTATGCAGGCCAGTGAAATGTACGTGTGTCCTTTGGAAATACGAAAAGATTTACTGTCACTGGATAAAAGACTTTTTATTTCACTAGTTGGTATCCAGCTATTAAAACTAACACTGTAACCTCTCCATTTAATCAAACTTCTCTTACCTTTTCTTGCTATCACTCGCTCGATGACAAATATATCCTGTTATGTCCGCTGTAGCTCCTGTTCGTAGAAACTTCCAATAATTTCTTCTCCTGCTGAGTCTTTCAGCTTGTATGTCATAGGTATTGTTGTTAAAATTTTATCCACAACGAATACTTTCTCGGACCAATTTGGACTGAATCCTTTTTAAACGTTTTTTTTTTTTTTTTTCACTAACGAAATTCTAACTCTATCACCCCGCTAAACTTATGTCTTCGGTACATATTCTCGTTCGCCAGTATTTGGTTATCTACAGCTTCGTTGGGAGACATTTCAAGTATTTTATGTTTTATGTTATTGCAATCTGATATAATCTTTGGCAGATCATCAATATATCTGTTAGTGTTTTTGGCTGTGAGTCGTTTATAGATCTTTTCTTTTAGCCCGCGATTAAATCTTTCGACGATGACACTTTTCCCTTCATTTCCAGTGATGTATATGGTGATGCTATTTTGTTCCAGAAACTGCTCGAATTGCTTATTAAAAAGTTCTGTCCGTGGTCTGTCCATACCTTATTAGGCTTCTTTCCGTGTTGACAATAATATTTCGCATCGCATTAGTTATGGTTTTCCCGGTTTTATTTGTAACAAGAACACTAAACGCGTATTTGCTAAAAATATCAACTGCGTTCATAAGGCACCTTTTATTGTCATTGTGCTTAGCAATATTTGACATTTTATCTAGATCTATAGCCCATATATCATCAACTGAATTTGCGACAACTTTTCGTGGACGAATTTGTTTTAGGTCTCTGAAGTTCATATGCGAGATTGCTCTGCACTCCATCGTCATAATGTACATTTTTTACCAAGCCTGGGCTGAGGCGCTTGTAGTAGATTATCTGTCTTGGATTTACTTGCATGAGCCATCCAGGTGGTACGTCAGGAGAAAAACTGTATATAGTTTGACCTTGACTATGACGTGCTGTATACGACCCGCTGGCAATAAGGAGTTTATTAAAATCGAATTTACTTCTATTATATCCACGGGTGACTGCCTTCGTATGAAATTGAAGTACTTTGCGATTCAGACCGTAATGTTTTCGAGCAAAACCTAACAACTGACCGATGCTATCGGCGGCACTGAAATCAACAAGAAAATTGTTTTTCAAAGTGATTCTGGCACGCAGTGTGTTATAGTTTGGAATGAGCTCAAAATTATCTGATTCAGATTCAGCTTTAGTTGTAATCAATAACTTTATTGCTTTATTTAGATCTGTAACGTTATAAGCGCCCTGCGGTATCTTAACAGAAATCCAAGCCGGGCCAGTTGGCTGGATCGATTGAAATGTGAAATCGTCATTCAAGTTAGTTCTAATATTTGTCATAGCATGCCAAGCAATAGCTGAAACTAAACCTATTTCTTATTGCGTTCCTGAGTCCAGCTCGATTGGTGGATTATAAATAACAGAGAAGTTTGCACTGTCCGATATAGTCTGTGATGAGTCAAGCAGTAACGTTGTTGATAACATTCTTATTTTATTTGATAGATAAAACTGAACTGCTAGCAGTTTGTGCTTTGCGGTTAGCGAATTAAATCACTATGCAAAATATAATATTCGCCCGATGTTGGATAACCGTTTGATCTGAGATTACCTAAAATTACAACAATTTCGTTGTCGATTTCTGTGCTCGTATTTCCGGCTTCCTTTGATGCTATTAATATCCTCAACCGGTCAACTATTTCAGCTGTCGAGTTAATGATCTTCAGACCATAAGCTGTTTTCTCCTTTATTCTATGTTCGTAAAGATGTTTAGCTAATTTTTCGAATAACGTTGTTCTGTAATTAATCCTTTTGTTTTGTTTTTAAGTTATCAAGTATAATATCATAAATTTCAGCAATAATACCTTCTCTGTGCATATCAAAATACTTTTTTGCTTCATTGTAATTAGTAGATTCTCTAATCTTATCAAAAGCCACTTTAGTTTTTTTTTATAATTCCTAGTGGTTCAACGTAATTATCTACCTCATCGTCACTCATATTTTTTTTTATATCATCATCCTTTATTTTATTTGCGCCAAAAATTTCTCCTCAAAATTTCTTAACTCGGTGATATCTACTGTATATACAGCTTCTCTCAGTAATTTATTGATCGTTTCCAGAAAAATAGCCACGTATTCTTCACCATCTCTAGCCTGCTTTTCTATTTATTGCAATACCACAGCTTGTCGTACAGCTAGATCACCTATTGTTTCAATAATTTGTTCAGCAACTTTTTTTTGCTCCTCTTCAAGAATACCTCGTAGTCCTTTCTCTGATAACTTTTTAAGATCTTCTGGTGATACCGCAGAAATCTCTGCTGTTTGCCGAGCATAGCATCGGTCACTGGTTTAAAAAGTCTAGCAGTTTCTTCTGCAGTTTGCTGTAGACCCTGACGTTTCTGCTCAACCTTCCTCTTGAACGCTGTTCTAGTTGCAACAAATTTCTTTAGAACCTCTATTCGTTGCGCATCCATTTTTTCTTTTATTTATTTTTGTTACGCTAACTTTAGATTTTGACCGTTAGACTAATTTTCAGAAGTTTACTGTTAGATTAATTTTCACAATCCAAAAACTTATCTATTCCACATCTGAACATACGATTTCGATCTCTAGCTAGCTTATCAAATAAAAAGAAACTGTGTCCACCATCACCAGTAGCGTTATGATAAACTTCGGCAAATTTGTATTTAAATATAACCCCGCACTGTTCTCGTGCTGTTTTGTACGTCGATATTGTCTAGTCCAGCGAATAACATGAAACAACCTGTATTTCGCCTGATAAATCGATCCACGTTATAAAATCCTTGAGCTAGGTAGACTGCATTACATTTTCTATTGCTCGAGAGTGAAAAATAAGAATTTGTCTTATTCATCTCTGCATTGCTTAGTAGAATGTCATCAAAGACAATTATTTATGCTCGTCAGAATCTAGCTCAGCAAAGGAATTAAATTTTCGGGTTGTTTTATGACAGAGATCATCGCCTATGCCAAGTTCATTTGTCAGTTTTTCATTGTATTCGTTGAGCTGCTCGTATTTATCTGCTGTGGATTGATCGTGTAGATATAAACTCGATCGTAGTTAAAAAGGTCACAGATTCATCAGCAGATTAGTTTTGCCCGATCCAGTTCGTCCTCCTATCAGATAATGGCAGTCCGGTAGGTCGTTGTTCTGCTGATGTTTTATTAATCGCTCCGTGTCAAAGTTGATTATGCTCATTCTATACCAGGAATTCACAAAACTTTATCTCACAGCAAGAATAAGAATGAACTATTAAACAAAATTTGGTATGTTAATTGACATCTCAATAGAAAAAACAGCACAAATACCACCACCACGGCAGGTGTACATTTAAGAAATTATATTAAAATATCTGGATATATAGTGACAGAAAACTTAAGTATGTCAGGCCAGCGAGTGCTAGACCTTAAAACAACATATACACCAATCAATGTAGATATCTCACAGGCTGTAAGCTTTGCCCAACTTAAGACGGTCGAAAATAATAAGTTGTCAATAACTGCTGGAAAGATAACCGGTAACTTAAGTATGTCAGGTCAGCGAGTGCTAGATCTTGAGACAACATATCCACCTATCGAAGCAGATAACTCACAGGCTGTAAGATTTGCCCAATTTAATGCGGTCAGCAGTAGTCAGCAATAACTGGTGGAAAGATTACAGGAAATATCAACATGAGTAAAAATAAATTGTAAATCTTGAGACTGAATACTCCACAACATAAATAACTCACAAGCAGTAGGTTACGCACAAAATAGTGCGGTTGATAACAACAAGTTGCCATTATCTGGTGGGATGATGGCTGGAAATATAGATATTGGAGGAAAATCAATATTTAATGCTCAACTTGACAACACAACTTTGATCAGAAACGATTCTGTAACAAATGTCAAGTTTGTCAAGGATAACTTTATAATAAAATCCGTTGATACTATAGTGGGAAATCTGGACATGGGCTCGAATAAGATATCAGCTACGGCAATTCCATCAGCAACATCAGATTTGACAAATAAAAATTACGTCAACGAGATGATAGCAGGAAATATTGCATCACCAGTAGCAAAATCCGGTGATACGATGACAGGTGTATTAAGGATGGGGTCGAATAAAATAACAACGACTTATAATCCAGTCGCCCCATGTGATCTTACAAATAAATTGTACGTGGACGCTGAGATAAGTGCAGTATCAGCTGGTACAATTACTACTGCAGATGTCAATTGTCTTAAAATATCTGGAGGCTCAGTCACAGATGCGGTCGATATGGTTGATAATAAGATAACTTCTATGTATGTGCCTGTTTTTGCATTTGATTTTGTCAATAAACATTACGTGTTACACAATCGCAAGCGATTGGTGGTAGTACAAAACGAGGTAAAAATAGTGTCGGTCACATTCCACATCTCGCTGATGCTATAAATAATCGTTGAGGTTAAGTTGCAAGTGCATCAAGTTATTATTCTGAAAATAAGCTAGATTATGCGTTTGCTTTTATCAGCCCTTTATTGTATATATGTGAAATAGGAAAAATAATGGAAGATATTACACTGGTGGATACTACGTTAAAGCTGATAAGAATTCTTTTCCGAGGTAAGCATATGATGATTATGCTTGACAATGAAAAGTACAGCATGTATTTCAAAAACATAAATATGATAAAGCTGTCTCTGGTTCGCACAGAAAATTTAGATTATTTTAGTAAGCTTACCTGGGTTACAGACTCACTTTCTGATGCTATTCAAAATCTTTGCAATTCAATATCTCAGAATAAATACACTAAGATCACAGTCGACGACGAACTGAATAAATGTTATGTCGATAAATCAATAGTCTCACATGGAAATTTTATCAAAATGCTAGAACGTGGCTCTCCTATCAATGGTAAGATTAATCTATACTTGTTTTGTCATGACGATGAGAATTATATAATAGCGAAAGCTGAACTCTAAAAATATCTCGGCAATTGGCTGTGTAAAAAAAGAAAATTTCAGAGCCTGATTGTGAAATCAGACGATCGCGAATGATCTAAAACTTATACAAGACCATCCCTAGAGCGTGCGTTGTGAAATATACAATTATCGATTTTTTTGGTAAATCTCAGCGAGTTATTAATAGCAGTCAGACATGTTACATGTGGAAAAACCATGCGTGTTAAGAATAGTAATTTTGGGTGAAAGATAAATATAAATCGCTAGCGATTTCAAGTATAAACCGCAGTAGTTAGCTTAAAGGGGGAGTTTCTTAGCCAAATCTATTTTGTATGACGACGATGATGATTCAGTGATTGGTCCTTGACAGGTAATCAGTAATGAAATCGACGCTGTTGCCTCAACAAAGTTGTTTTCGTATTTTGTTTAGACTAACATGGGGGGCCTGACGGGTTGTAATCATGCTGTCGTAATATAAAATAGGGGTGTGGCTACGAAACCCCCTTTAAGCTAACTACTGCCTGGTGTCAGGATAATGTACTGTGTGGGACATGATGCTACATGTCTGCGGCAGACATCGTAGCTATATGACTGAAGATTTGTTAAAACCACGTTAAAAATCCAAATCACACACACACACACACACACACACAAACACACACACACACACACACACACACACACACACACACACTTTTCATATTACACTGAATGACTTGAATACACTTTGAAATGAATGATCAAGGAAACTGTTGATGTGGTTTGTTATTGAAAATACATCATTTTAGTGAGTAAACTGTGAATTTCGAAAAATGGTAAAAGTATGAAACCGTTCCTGTGGACACCAAAATTATTCATAAATGGGATAAAACAATTTGTGTATACACGACAAGTTGATCATGCACTGCGAGAATGAAATTTACAAATAAGTGGAATATGCAATTTATAATACACCCTTTTGATGAGATGGTGTTCAGATTTGTTTCCTTTGAAGAGACGGGTCTCAAATCTATGCGTATTTGTTTCACTAACAAATATTTGTACTTTATATATTTTTATACTAATAACCATCCATGGATGGAAGTGTCGATTAATCAAAATCGATTGATATCGATTCCAGCTTTAGGCCTAATCAAAATTGGGCCAAAAAAAAAAAAAAATGAATAGTATGTACCTGTCAAGGTCTTTTCTCTAATGGATTTGCTAAATCCATTCCAATCTGATGAAATATCGACGATAGTAGTATAATAAAATGGGGGGTTCTAGACCATTTTATCACAATGTGATTCTGGCAGAAGAGCTGCATAAACCTGCGCTTAAACATTTTTTTTACGACGCAGTCATCGCGGTCTCTGCAGATCTCGTTGACGTGAGAGATTACAGCGCGTACAACGATCATGTCAATATCTCATGACGGTCATCGATGTGTTTAGTAAATAATTAATATGCATGGGTAGTTCTTCTGAAAAACAAAATAAGAAATTATATCGTTGAGGTGTTTGATAGCCCTGTAGGTTGAACGCAGACCCAATAAATTATAGGCAGATCATGGTAGTGAATTTTATAACAAAACCGTCTCAGATTGGCTTCAACAAAATAATATTATCTCGTACAGCGCATACAATCAAGTCAAACCAGCCATCGCAGAGAGGTTTAATAGAACTCTCGAGAATCACATTTGGAAGAGATTTACCAGAGATAATACCAACTGATACCTGGTGTTTTTGCTAGAAATCGTTGACCAATACAATCACACATGGCACCGCATCATTAAAATGACTCCCACAGAAGCATACTCAATAAACCCACAGGGTTTTCTGGGGACAAAAAATAAAAAGTCACAGACTCCTTGTTTTTTAGATTTAAATCTAAAGTAGGTGACCACGTCAGAATCAGCAGACAATAAAAAAAAAAAAAAAAAAAAAAAAACAGCTAACTGGACTGAAGAAGACTTCGTCATCGATGCCATTCAAAAAACCATTCCAGTCACCTACTCGCTCAAAGATTTATCTAGAGAGCCCATCAAAGGATCTTTTTACAAATATGAATCACAGAAAACCAAGCAAAACCTGTTCAGAGTCGAAAAGGTGATCTCTACTAAAGGAAAAATCTCTCGTCAAATGGTTTGGATATCCTGAACAATTCAACACATGGATTCCAACGAGATCCCTAAATCTTCTGAAATAATCTTATTATACACCTCACCCATTCTCTTGCCTAATACTGGCTTACACTTCGCATCGTGAAGTCCAATAAGCTCAAATATGCGCTTAAACACATACTCAAATTCAAATTTACTCGATCTCGCTCCAGCGCTGACAAATTAAAACTCTTCAACTTATTTTTAATGTGATATTGCTGATGACAATAACAAAACCTCATCCGCTCCTCGAACTCATATTCGTCATCGTTCTCCTCACAAAAATCATCTTAGAAAATAACTCAGGGCTATAGCCTCATCCACACGCTTCAACACATCAGCACGTTCCTCGTCACTTAATTCCACTATTGGAATACTACTGCTAACATCATCACTAAAACGCGATCTGTCACTCCTCCAAGGCCAACACGGAAGATCCATCTTCGCTATACTACAAGCACATCTCTAAAAAGACGCGCAGGAAAATCGAGCACGATTTTCTGTGGAAATTAAGTGCGCCAGAATCCCCATCTCTGTGAGACAAAACCCCCATTTTTTCTGCGTGAGCCAGAACCCCCATCTCTATGAGCTTGAAAAAAGTGAGCCAGAGCCCTCATTTTATTATTCTACTTTTAGTGTCTTCATACTCTCCCGTGTTTTCAACATCGTGAGATTTCGATTGCCTTTGACATTCTCAGACAACCCCCTCAATCCATGTTATGCGTTTTTTGTACTGCGGTTGATGCTTGAGTGCCACATGATATCTGTGAACGGTCACAATTTCTGTTTCATGGAGGTTTGAGCAATTTAGTTCAGTTTCCTCTTTGTTCTGTGTATACCAATCCGTCTTAACAATAACATGACAGAGACATTACTGTCACCTTCTTTCACTAAGAACTTTGTTTCAACATTCTTAACATTTTTATAGTCCCAGGCTCCACAATCATCCCAATACTGTGAAGCTTTTCTGTCACTTATTCTCTTTAAATTATTACTATTATGAAATGATTTGGTAACCTAATGCTACCTCTTTGTTACGCCATCTTTGTCCACATAATGGACAACGCGTCTGAGTCACTAACCTTATTTCTTTATTCATGTGTTCTGGAGAGCAATTTTGCCTGGAAGTCACAAATTGCAGTGCCAAAGAATCTCAAAGGATTTATCAATGTATCTATTTCAAAAGTACAACCACATTTTTTAATTAGGAATTTACGAAAATATTGTATGTGACAATACCTGTATTTTCTCTGGTCAAGTTGAATAAATACAATTGTTATGTTCTTTATACTTCTATAAAGGATTGCACATAACATTTTTAATTTAAAAACTAACTTACCTCTGCTAGTCTCATCAGAGAGTTCTTGTAACTGAAGCTTTCTCCATCCTCCTTCTGAATACACATGATGAACACTTATTTAACATTCAGAGATAAAACTCAAATCATGTAATACCCTCACAGTTAGCATGAACCGAATTTTGTTCAAGTACTGACCCAGTTTTGCAATTCTTATCACAACCACACAAGGGTAAATGTTTAGTCTGATCTGCCCGTGCCGAAGGCGTTTTGTTACAAATACAATTGTGTCACACAAGTTAGTAAAAAGTCACAAAATAAACTTTGCTTAAGTGTACTTAATTAAAATAAATTTGAAAGCTAAGGATATTTTTAAAAAAGCGCAATAATTCAGAGTTTGAAACTGACACTGAAAACGAATTTTTAATATATCGTGCAGGCAATATTATATAGGAATTAACATTTCAATTGCAGAAAGAGGAAAGAGAAATAGAAGATAGGCTAAATGCAAATGCAAATGCAACAAGAAGAGGAAGACATAGAATTTCAATTTAGATTAAAAGAATATCTGGCAAGTGGAAAGCACTTCTCCATTTTAGACATAGATTCAGGTTTTGATGTTACCAGAAAAATTACGTTAGGTGAGTTCCCCCTTTTAGAGAAAAAGAAGTAGATAAATATTTTCCTTAATTTGAAGAAGAAAAAAAATAATTTAAATTTTGATATGGCCAAGAGAGTATTTGACTCTATTATTACAAAGTATTCTTATTGGCAAGGCATGTGAAGTCTACACTTCCCTGTCAGTATATCAGCGTGCGGATTACGATGTGGTTAAGGAATCAGTCTTAAAGGGTTATGAGTTGGTACATGAGGCATATCGACAAAGTTTGAGGAACTATAAAAAGAAACCGGACAGACCCATGAAGAATTTGCAATAGAAAAGAACATTTATTTCATAAGTGGTGATCATATTAGCTGAAATGTCCAAGAATCGCGTCCACATTGACGTTAAGATCTATCTTGATGAGCAAAATGTCGAAACTTTAGAACATGCTGCTTGTACAACTGACGCTTATTTCTTGACTCATAAAGATTTTTGTCAGTAGGTCTTCCATTCAGCAGATTATTGGTAAAAAGTCATTTCATTCTTATACGAGCACTTCCAAATCTCAACTGGCACAACTTTTAGGAGTCAAGTTTCTGATAAGACAGATCAGAAATCCGTATGGCTCCCTACGTGCACCTATTACAAGAAAAAAGGCATATTATTTCTGATTCCTACAGACTAAAAATTAAGAAACATAATGAAGACAGAACTATTCCAAATGCTCTTATTTCTAAGCGATCAAAGTCACGGTCGTATATTGAAAACAATTCATTTGTTGGGTCAAACAAACACCAGTCTGATTTTATTATGGAAAATTAGGAACCATTCATGTCGAAATTTCTGTATCACTTATGAGTAAATCTGCCAATCCTATCCCTATTAACATTTTTGGAGGCACGGAAACTTCTCAGAGTCTTTGATTATAAAGGTTCTTTGCCTTTTTCTGAGAAGTATTCTTCTAATGAGAATAATCTTATTCAGGGTGTAGAGTGCGGCATTGTTAATGTTCCTCTTCATTGTATAAATTTGTCATCAGACGTAGTCTCAGGACCCGTTACAGCCAGAACAAGTACGTCTTTACCCATCGAGGGTATTAATATAATACTAGGCAATGACCTTGCTGGAGATAAGGTTGTGGTTAATCCTCTTGTAACTGACAAACCTTGTTTGGATCAGAAAGTTGATTCTATTGTAAAAGAAATCCATGATTTATACCCAGCTTGTGCACTTACTAGAGCTATGGCAAAGAAAACTCTTCAGAATGATATTGATTAGGAAAGTATTCCTTTAGCTGACACATTTATTGGTCAGGCTTTTGATAAGGTCACGTTTGCTCCTGGTATGGATCAATCACGGTATTGATCACAGTGATCTTCTTTTTACTACTCATTTTCTTTATTCTAATCAGGGTGACAAACAACAATCAGCCATTGTCGAACAGGAACAAGATCCCGAGATCTCCTGTTTGTTTCAGCGGGCAATTAGCGAAATGGAAGCCAAAGAAGTACCTATTTGTTATTTTTGTTAAAAATGGGGTCCTTATGAGAAAATGGAGACCAGATGAGTTGTCTGTGAGCTATCACATTGTTGTTCCTAACTCGGATAGACAGGACATTATTAGTCTGGCCCATTAAACTCCTTGTCTGGTCAACTTTGCAATATAAATATGTTAAAGGAATATGTTGATAGATATAGCCCTGTTAATCATGCATCAATTTAATTTAACCTGTCCCACACAGAAAGTATTTAAGCAGTGGAATACATCAGACTGTAGTGACTGTGGTGTAACCAATCATCGGAATTAAAAAAAGTTGAATAATCTGGACCAGAAACTTTAACATCTACAGGCATAAAAAAAGTGTGAACTAAAACAGCTATTATTTGAATATGAGCGCTTGTTTCCAGATATTCCTATACAAACAAACAAACTCTACCAGAACGCCGAAATTGTAGATTCCACATCTGTCAAACAGCATCTGTAAAGGATGAGTCTCTAAAACAGGATCGTTTGCAAAAAGAAATTCAGTATTTTCTGGCGAATGATTTTATAGAACCGAGTTAAAGTGACTAGAGTTCGCCATGTATTCTTGTACCAAAACCAGATAATATTTTCCGCTTGTGCACTGACTATAGAAAGTGAGCAGTGTAACAAAAACAGATCAATGGAAAATTGCCAGGAATCGATGACCGCATTGACAAAATTGGAATGCTAAATATGTCACCAAATTTGACCTTTTCGAAGGTTTCTGGCAAATTCCACTGATGAAAAGGGCAAAGTAAACTTCGGCATTCTAACTCCAGATGTACTTTATCAATATAAAGTAATGCCATTTGGGATGAAATGTTTGCCTCGTACTTTTCAACGTTTAATGAACATGATTACATCTGGTCTAGATAATTGTAATGCTTACATCGATGATGTCATCATCTGCAAGGACACCTGGAAAGATCACTTGGAGACGATCTGGAAATTCTTTGACAGACTCAGTGATACAAATTTGATGATTAATTTAAGTGAAAATGAATTTTGCTGTTCTTGTGTTACATTTCTAGGACATATTATGGGATACGGACAAGTTAAACATATACAAGCTAAGGTCAAGGCTGTCTCTGGATCCCTGTGCGTATTAGTAAAAAGCAGCTGATGTGATTTTTTGGAACAAATTACCATCAATAATTGCAGAAGCTCCTGACTTGGTATCTCACAAGCAGGAACTTTCCAAAATCACATTCTATTGAACTAGTCAGCTACAAGTAAGACCTAGTGATTCTCAGGGCTATGCCGGTTGAGGTTCCTTATCTCATTCCGCTACGGTAGCCAGATTGGTCTGAATATGAAGGAATGAAAACGTACACTGACACTCTTTTACTTATTTCTGTCTTTCCTATCATTACTCTTCTGACTGTCCTATCACTTCCGTCTTTACTTTATCTTTGACCACGCATCACCCGTTGCTTAACAGTCAAGTGTGACTGCGTCAACGTATTTATAGATAGATAGATAGGTATGGCTGGATATGATCGGAAATTTTGCTCCAGTTTTTACATAACCGCTGAACCTCTGACCAATTGGTTAAGTAAGAAAACCAAGTTTCATAGGTCTGAAAAATGTCAGAGGGCTTTTGATAAGTTAAAGGCCATACTTGAGAGTTAGTTAGTCCTCTTCGTCCAGTCTGGGATATAAGACTACAACCATCTTCCGCCATTTATGTCGGTCTTGAACAATGGCCCGTGCCTCGCCCCATGAAAGCCCCATCTCTTCCAGCTCGGTCATCACCGTCCTTCGCCATGTTATCTTTGGCCATCCGCATTTGCGCTTACCAGCTGGTGTCCATCTGCGGGCAATCTTGGGTATCCGTTCATTACGTGCCCGAGCCATTTGATCCTGCGCGTCGTGATCTCCAGGGAAATGTCGTTACATCCCGTTTTTTTTTTATATAGGTTCACATTGGAGATCTTGTTTGACCAATAGATGTTGCCGATTTGTACGGAGGCAGCTATTGTGAAATGAATTTACTCTGCTCATGTCTGTCTTCACTACTCTCCAACACTCGAAGCCGTACAACAGTATCGACTTTACGTTGCTGTTCTAAAATCTGATCTTTGTCTTGAAACTATATTGTTTTGATTTCCATATATGTCGCAGTCTCCTGAAGACACCTATAGCTTTATTTAACTTAACCTTGATGTCCTTTTTGAGAGTGTAACAGTTCTTTCAAATCCAAATTTCAGTCAATCATTTAAAATATATATTGATGCAAGTGATGTTGGGGTTGATGGAGTATTGATTCAAAGAAGAAAAAAATGGTGCAGATTATCCATTGTGCTATTTTCTATAAAAAAAAAAAAAAATTATCACCAGAAAAATTATTTTACAATCCGAAAAGACTGTTTCTCTTCGATATTGGTTTTACAACACTTTGAAGTGTATATTAATTCGGCTCCTTCTCCGATTATTGTATTCAGTGATCACAACCTCCTTACTTTCATTGGCAAGATGAATAACAAAAATCAGAAATTATTAAGGTGCAGTTTAATGTTGCAGGAATACAATATTGACATCACACATCGAGGGAACAGATAATTTAATTGCAGACGCACTTTCATGTGTATACAGTGTTATACTGCTTCACATTTTGTGTTGTTCATTAGACTTCAATCAAGTGTATATTTGATAAATAGTTAAATGAACCCTATAAATCTTTCTTTTGTATGAAGGGAACTGTTATGTATATTTAATTTGTAGTTTTTCGTTTTTTTTCTCCATTATTATATATGTAATTGTAATTTGGACTTGACCTTGTCCAAAATCAAGTTCATTGTCTGACCAGTAAGTTTTATTTTGGTAAACAAATCATACGTAGCTAATATTTTTTAAAAGAGTGTGTGTTAAATATTAGGATCAATATCAATAGAAGTAAACATTTATTTGGGTCTGGGTCTAGGACACTGGTATTCCCCATAAAAATACCTAGTCTACTTGACATTTACCACATCCTTATTATAATTTTAGTAACCGATTTTATCTTGTAAATAACTTGGAATGTTCTAGAATGGAAAATTCCATTAAGTTATAGTATTTCCAGAAAATGCTGATTGTGACCTATGTCAAGTAGAGGGCTTTATAATCTTCTTTATGTAGAAATTACTCAGTCTTGCTGTAAGATCTTGAAGCAGAATCATTTGTATTGATGTGTTCAGTATTTGATTTGGGTGAATTTATTCAAATTATTTATTCCCTGGGGACCCGAGTGGCCGAGTGGTCTAAAACGCTCACCATTACGGATCACTGCCATCTCAACTCTGTCTGCGTGGGTTCAATTCTCGGATTTGGCCAATGTGGGTATGTGAGAAAGCATGCCAGCAGCTTCTCATGGGTCGGTGGTTCTTTCTGGGGTTTTCCTGGGTTCTTCCTCCACCATTTATACTGGCTGCCATGTATAGCCTATCTTGTGCTGAAAAATGGCGCTAAACCCTACAACAATAACAACAATATTTTTTCACTGGAAATACAAAGTGCTCTTAAATAATATTTCTTCAACAGAACATTAATGTGGAATTACAGTAAATTCTTACAAGCACATCTTGGATTATATTACTGTGATTAATTGGGAATTGTTAGCACATCATTACACTTCAGGGCACCTGTACATTAGTATATTCAAGAATACAGGCACATCAACACCTTCAGTGCTGGAGCTGTTATGTATATTTAGTTTGTTTGTTTGTTTGTTAGTTTAAAATTTTTTGGATTTTATTACAAGCTATTGTAATGTAACATTGTATGCTGGACTTGACCTTGTCCAAAACTGAGTTCATTTCTGCTCAACCTATTTTTTTATTTCATTTTATGTAAACATCTAATACATAGCTAAATTATTCTCTCTATGTATGGACTTAATATCAGGATCCTTATTAATAGAAGAGGTAAATGTGTTGATCTGGGTCAACATTTTGGAGTTTCCAAAGTGAATTCTACATAATCCAGGTTATTGTTTTGTAAACATTAGGATCATTCTAGAAGATTATTTTCCATTAGGTAATGGTTTTTCTTTTAGAAAATGCTAATTGTGACCTGAGGTCAAGTAGAGAACTATATAATCTTGTAATTCTGAGGACTTGGTCATTCATGCTTTAACATCTAGCACTTTCAGATTGTATTATGTTGTGACCAGTTGGGCTGAATTTTATTTCTTCAAATTATTGAATTCAAGTGATTATTTTCTCTGGAAATACAAAACTGCTCTGTTAAAATTCTTGGATAAAGACATTCACTGGAATTTATACTGAATTCAAACCTGGAATTATATTACTGCAATTCAGCAAAAGACTGTTGACACGTGAACACTTATATGCCATAACAGACACGTCATTGCCTTCAGTTTTTGGATTTCTTTGGGACTTGTACTAAGTTTTATTCAGGACTTTAAATTACTAGGACTTGTGTCTGATGTAATTCTTCAATTATTTTGGGATTTAATTCACAATACTGTTAAGTTCTTTTTCCTCAATTTCACTTTGTCTTCTAGGGGAATAAATTATTTGTTAAATTTTACAAAGCTTGTTGTCTTTCACTCTTTTCTGTTACTTATTTTAAGTGCATAGACTCATAACAGATCTTATTTTAAAAAAACCACTGGAATATAATTAGAACTTCATTCATTAGGACTGGTGATAGAATGTTTTGACTATTTGGGATTTAGTTCACAATACCGTAAGTTTTTTTAAAATTTGCAATTTTTATTCTAGGGAAATAAATTATTTGTTGAATTTTATAAAACTTGTCAGTTTTCATTCTTTTCTATTACTTAAGACCAGAGTTATAATACTAAGAGTAGTTTTCAAATTATATCATGGAGAGATTATAAGGCTCTATAAGGCATATAGGGTTTTTTTAAGTGTGGTTTTCAAATCATATCATGGACAGATTATAAGGCTCTATAAGGCATATAAGGTTTTTTTAAGTGTGGTTTTCAAATCATATCATGGACAGATTATAAGGCTCTATAAGGCATATAAGGTTTTTTTAAGTGTGGTTTTCAAATTATATCATGGACAGATTATAAGGCTCTATAAGGCATATAAGAATTTTTTAAGTGTGGTTTTCAGATTATATCATGTACAGTGTATAAGGCCGTAAGTGTGGTTTTGCAATTATTTGATATATAGTATGTAAGGCTCTAGGTGTGGTTTTCAAATTATATCATGTAGTGTATAAGGTATTAAATGTTTGGGTTTTTTTAAATTATATAATGTACAGTTTATAGGACTTTAAGTAGGGTTTTCAAATCATATTTCTAGTACAAGTTCATCTTTTGTGATCAGAGAGTTCCACAACAACTAGTACAGGGATATTTGGTGTGTGTACATATTTGTGTGTATGAGAGAAACAGAGAGACAGACATATAAAATTCCAGAGTACAAGTGTGCATGTTTGTGTGTGTGTGTGCAAGTTTGCATGTAAGAGAGAACACAAATTTGCTTGACATATGACTGTACATGTAAAGATGTAATAAGTATATTAGATTCATGTGTCTGTGTGTATGTGTGTGTATTATTGTTAGTTATATTTCAATCTGATATGAAACTTAAATTTCTTTGGATAAATAGATAATAAATAATAAATAAAAGAATACCAACAGGCATACACACGAGTTCATGTATAAATAAATTTAATTTTCTCTTTGCCTAATCAACTTACAAGTACATTCTCATCTACAGTCATAAAAGAGTATATTATAATTTGCTTCCAGTTTCAAAAAAGTTATGGCAAAATTAAAAGATGGTGGAAAAGAATTCACATCATACCTAGAATGCAATTTCTTCTCCTCTATTATGACAATCCTAAAAATGTGACAATTGTAATCTTGTTACATCTGCAATACCTTATACTGCAATGTCTACTAATGTGGAATGAGGAACAGCTTGAATTGCCAGGAGGACAGAAAGATGGTATTGGAAGATTTATGGCCATATATCTACACTGGAACACGTTTAGCAAACAAATTACCAAACAAGCAATTAGAGCTGAAATTAAAAAAAACAAAAAAAAAAATATTTCAAACATTTGGTGGTTGAAAACATAATAAGTCAACATATTTCTTTCCAAATGACATAAAACAGGATATAACTCTAAACTATATTACAATTCCTCTTCTAGTTTTCAATAGATTTCCACTAATGGAAATACTAGATGATGAAAAGGAACCAAAAGCTGTGTTCACTGAAATTAGATCCCGTGCAGTAAAACCACTGATATCCTGCCAAATATTGTTAATTTTGGTTTAATGAGATATACCAAAAAAAATACTTTAAAAAAATTAATGTTGCATTATAATCTCTACTGTTAACAAATGAAAATAGAATTTGGTTTCCACATATTCTGAGAGTGACCAAACAAAATACCAACACTTCAGTAAATTTCTGGGATGGGGAAATAGGGCTTTCATTCTTATTTTACCACCATCAAAATGACAAGCAATCATAAAATCACACAATCATATTTAGTCTAAACAATATAAAATATAAATGAATATATAACACATGTAAACATTCTGACAACATTAATGCCATTCATTTTGATAAATAAAGATTTAAGATAAAATTAACACTGTTTGGGGTAAACTTATAATTTAAATATTATAATCAAATATTTTTAAAAATTATTTTGAGTATTTAATTCTTCAACACAAGTAGATAAGAACAGGATAGCCTCTCTGTGATTGTTCAAGATGTAAAGAGATCACATAATGGTGGAAAAATAAATTATTATTATAACCATATTAATAATTTCAATTTCATGCCTGTTTCATAAAAGGCAATCAAATTTCAAGTTTTTATTTAATTGTATACAGTGGTTTCCCCCTTTAATGATTAACCTGACCAACAGCAATCTACCGTAACTAATATGACCACCATTCTAATTTGGCAAGCTTCACACATATTAGTTCCAAACTTTCAAATTTACCCCTCATAAGCAGCCTTATAATTGTGTTTACTGATATAAACCTCACAAATATTTGGTTGATTTCTATATTCAACACTGACATTTGTTCCAATATGCTGATAAAGTAACTGTAATCCATACAAATAGCTCAAGTCAGTGTTACATATGGTCACCAAAAGGTAAAAATGGTATGTTAGCCATTGTGGATTCTCTCTCATATATTACAAAATGTACTTGAAAGGATACCAGACTAATAAAATAAACAGCTGACTGTCTGACAAGCTCGCTTCCATTATTAACACTTAGCATCGTGTATAATAACTACAAATTACCAATTAAGGAATAAGTTGTTGCAAAAAGTGCAAAATGTAATTAGACTTGTTCAGGTTAGAATAAATAAATGAAAGTAACATGACTAAATGAAAAGTGGGAGAGTCTTTCATCACTATTTAGAAATGCGATGTCAGAAATATTCCAACAAACATCATCAATGTACATTTTACTGCAGGGGGCAAAATGTGAAAGACACACAGGGATAGTTACAGCCTGATGTTTTTGCCCTGATTTTGTTAACAAGGTGGTTTTGCACCAGGAGATCCAGCAGTACTAAATTGCCCTCAGGCAGAAGAAATTGATGACAACCCCATTCTTCATGAAGAAGTAGAAATTGCAGTTAGGTCACTAAAGAAAGAAAAGTCAGCCGGCACTGACAACATACCAGCAGAGCTCATTCAAGCAGGAGGAGAAGAGATAGTCACAGTCCTAACAACAATCTGCAACAAGATATGGCAGACAGGAAAATGGCCCACTACATGGACTCAATCCTTGGTCATTGTTCTCCCCAAGAAAGGAAACCTACAGTTGTGCCAAAACTACAGAACCATCAGTTCGATCAGTCACCCGAGCAAAGTCATGCTGAAGATAATTCTCAACAGACTAAAGCCTCAAGCAGAGAAAATTACTGCTGAAGAGCAGGCAGGCTTCCGAGAAGGAAGGAGCACCACAGAACAAATCTTCAATCTCAGACTCCTTTGCAAGAAATACCTTCAGCACCAGCAGAATCTATGCCACGTCTTTATAGATTTCAAAAAGGCCTTTGATAGGGTATGGCATGCAGCCTTATGGGCAACTATGAGGAAGTACATCAGCTCAAACCTGGTGCAGGTTGTTGAGCACCTCTATGACAAAGCCACCAATGCTGTCCTCATCAACGGCAGCAGAGGAGATTGGTTTCGAACAACAGTTGGAATCAGACAGGGATGTATACTGTCACCTACACTCTTCAACATTTTCCTGGAAAGGATCATGGAGGATGCCTTGCATGATCACAAGGGCACTGTCAGCATCGGAGGAAGAACAATCACCAACCTTTGCTTCGAAGATGATATTGATGGTTTAGCAAGAGATGAAAAAGAACTGACTGACTTGGTTGAATGCCTCGACACAACCTCCACAGCATACGGTATGGAGATTAGCACCAAAAAAAACAAACTGATGACAAACAACACCAGTGGCATCAGTGCAGAAATAAAGGTCAGTGGACAGAAGCTGGAAAGAGTCACAAGCTTTAAGTACTTGGGATCAATTATCACAGATGAGGGTTCCAAACCAGAACTATTTTGCAGGACTGCCCAGACAACAGCAACAATAACAAGGTTGAGACCAATATGGAATGATACCAACATTGCTTTTGGTTCCAAAATAAGGCTGATGCACTTGATTGTCATATCCATCTTTCTGTATGCTTGTGAAACATGGATGCTCACATCAGATCTACAAAGAAGGATTCAAATCTTTGAAATGAGACGCTACCGCAAGATCTTGGGCATCTCATACATTGACCATGTAACCAATGAAGAAGTCCACAACAGGATCCAACAAGCCATCGGATCCTGTGAAGACCTCTTGACCACTGTAAAAAAGCGCAAACTGAAGTGGTACGGTCATGTCTCAAGATCATCTGGACTGGCAAAAACAATCTTGCAAGGCACAGTGTGAGGGTGCAGAAGAAGAGGCAGACAGAAAAAGAGGTGGGAAGACAACATTAAGGAGTGGACAAGCATGGGATTTGGAGATTCCCAAAGGGCAGTAGAGAACAGGGAAAGCTGGAGAGAATTGGTTTTAAAGTCAACTGTGGTGTCCCAATGACCTCTTTGGTTAAGAGATGATGATGATGATGATAATGATGATGATGATGATGATGATTTGCATCATGACTGAGGATTATTCATAGTTAGTTTAAATAACACCGATACATTCTCTGTAGGTATTACTCACATTTCTGTGATCCCCCTCTGGAAAGGACACTTGTCTTATAAGGCCACTTTCCTGCTACAAAAAGGATGACTTTTATAAGAAGGGGACCACTGTATAATCAAAGTACCAACAGCATAAACGCAGATCTATTTGCATAATGTGCCAACCAGTCTGGATGAATGCTGTTTGTTCTATTATTAATATAAGCATGACCCTGATCTGCCAGTGCATTACACAACAACAGATCTAGTCAAAGTCTACACTGTTCATAGTAAGCTAAAATAGTAATTAAATGCTCTTTATCAACAAATCTTGAGAAAGCTTATCCAGTTACAGTTTATTGTTCAAGCAGATAATTAACTATCATGAAATTGCAAGCAAATTAATTTGAAGCAATAAAATAACCATGAAATTTTGAGCCTCTCTGTTGGAAGGCAGTCTGATTTCATAAATTTGCACATAAACTTAGTTTAATTCTAACAAACTCAATATACATTTTATATAAATGGCACTGAACATTTTTAAGATGGCTTACACATACATACCTTTTTGATTTGACTGGGTATTTACAGTTACATGCAGACCATTAAAACGAAGGTACACATATGTACATTTTAAAAGACAACACAGAATTACAACATAAAAATGTACATAATTTAATTAATATGCACAAAATTGTAAACTGTCTCTAACATCCAATTTATGATCTTTATCTCTCACATCCACACAATTCACAATCATTTTGCAACAGTCAAACATTAGCATCAACATTTAAAAAATAAACTAACTCTAACAGGATATATAAAGAAAGAAGTAAATTTAAATTTGGTTCCTGTCCAAGGAATTATGAAATTATGTTCCAGTTTTCATAATAGTTATTTAAAAACATTTGTTCTAGCCCAAACATTGTGCAATTGCTAGAACAACTGATTCCAATTCACATACTGTATATACTGTCAAACCTGTCATAATGGCTACCGGAGTTCAGCAGTAACCTGGTCACAATAGTCATTTAAATCCCCCCCCCCCCCAATGTCTTATATAAATGTCATGTAATCAGCAGTCAGGTGTCTTCTGTAGTCAGCAGCCATGTGTTTCTTAACCAAGTAGTGGTTTCATCCTGCCTTCAACAGTCACTGGAGCGTATCAGCAATGACCGCTTCAAGCATGCAAATTAAACTTCTTTTGTTTGATGAGTAAGGCATGGAATATATAAAGGTATGTTACACGAATCGATGTTTAAACATTTCATATTCTGATTTGTGCTTACTGTAACCCAGTGAAATTCAAAGGTGTCAACATGTCAGCTTCGAAAGCAAGGCAGTTTTTATTGCTATTTTAATATTTTGAATCAAAGCTGTCTCCAATGGAAAAAAACAGACATGTAACCTCCTAGTAGAGGTTCACTGCACTAGTAATATCCCTTATGGTTTAGGTGCTAGGTGTCCCAGGAAGCTTCGTTTTGTTCCCTAATCATCAAAAGTTGCAAACAAAAGTGGACAGTCTTTCAATCTTGGTAGCAACAGCTTAATGCATCAATTCTTTTAAGTGTGAACACCTGTCTTATCAACTATCCTAAAAAAAACAACTCAGCCAAGTGTTTCACAAACTGTCAATTAGTAACTGAAATGGAGATGGATATGTGCACAAAACAAACAAGGATTAGTGTCTTTTTAAGGCTTAATTAAGATTAAATGTGCATGATAGACTAAAGAAAAGATACAGTATCCTTGTGTGGAATTTATTTTATCAAATTTTTTAGTTTTCCTTGTTCTAAATAGCTGAACTAAATACATGTATCTTGGTAGCATACTACTACTGCTAATAATAAGACAGTAATGATACAACTACTACTAATAATAATTCCAATGCCATTTCGTTCATAGTACATAAATTTGTCATAAACACAGTCTTTGAGTTGAACCTGCATTTCGAGGTCACCTATCAACAATGGCCACTATTGCCTTCTCCCCTGGGTGGTTGCTGTAGACAGGTTTGGCTGTATTTGCTTTTAACTGCAAACAACAAAGACCTAGATCTGCCATTGCATAATGCACTGGCAGAGCTGGGTCTATGCTGTTTTGCTTTATTGATCACTCCTAACAATCTGCAGATATCCAGCTCTGCTGGCACATTATCCAACAGTAGATCTGGGTCTGTGCAGTTTACAGTTCAACCAGACTTGTAAGCAAGTATACTGTGCTATTAGTGATTGGCTTACATCTCGGCTGACTATGTATATTTGATAAACTGTGTTAAATACCTTTATTCTGACGTCTATTAGCCCCAAATGTATGTAACAAATAAATCATCATAAAGTCTTCTTTAATACTGAATCAATTTGGATTTGTAAAAGGGGCTGAAAAGTGCATGCTGCCTAAATTCAAAATCCATATCTCAAGTGGGTCCAAAATATCACAAGGAAAAATAAGGGTATTGTCAATGAAATATGATACACCATTCTTGTGACCTTTCCCTACAAACAACTTGACTCTTTGAGCTACAGACTTGACTAGTACATGACAAGGTGTTGTTGAGATTTATCAAAATGTCTGTAAGATTAAAATGCGAGTCTGGTCAGGAAACAGACCACTAACTTACATTATCCCTTGTTATGACCCTGACATTGAGGGCAGGGAATATGGCATTCAATATCAGACATTGTCAAGTCAATGTATATAACAAGATAAAGTTTCATTAAAACATCTTCATTGACTAGTGACCCTGACATTGAGTGCAGGGGATATGACTGTCAATGTTAGACACACTGTCAAGACAAGATATATAATAAGATAAAGTTTCATTAAAACATCTTCATTGACTTAAAAGTTACACCCATGCATAGAAAGAACTAAGTATATATGATGCCCCATGCTGTGATCTTGGCATTGATGCATGGATGGCTATAGTATGTGACCCACTGCCCAATCATAATATAAAATTGGCTAAATTTTCATTAAGAATATCTCAAGCGATTCAAAAGTTATCCTTAGCTGTAACCTTCACCTTCAGGAAGGATATGTGGCTATGGTACAAAAGCACATCTTCTAGTTAAGATATACAACTGGGCAAAGTGTCAAGAAAAATTTCTCCAGCCATTACAGTTACATGCAAGACCTGTCAGATCTGTTCTTGTCAGTGAGATTAAGATGGTTTGGATACCTGTCAGATCTGTTCTTGTCAATGAGATTAAGACAGTAAGTTTATCTGTCAGATCTGTTCTTGTCACTGAGATCTAAGATTTTTTGGATATTTTTCAGATCTGTTCTTGTCACTGAGATTAAGATGGTTTGGATATTTTTCAGATCTGTTCTTGTCACTGAGATTAAGATGGTTTGGTTATCTGTCAGATCTGTTCTTGTCACTGAGATCAAGATGGCTTGGATAAATGTCAGATCTGTTCATGTCACTAAATTAAGATGGTTTGGATATCTGTCAGATCTGTTCTTGTCACTGAGATCAAGATGGCTTGGAGAAATGTCAGATCTGTTCGTGTTGCTGAATTAAGATGGTCTGGATACCTGTCAGATCTGTTCTTGTCACTGAGATCAAGATGGCTTGAATAAATGTCAGATCTGTTCTTGACAGTGAAATCAAGATGGTCTGGATACCTGTTGGATCTGTTCTTGTCATTGAGATTAAGATGGATACTCCAACATTTGTAAGCATCTGTTTACTTCAATGAAATTGACATCAATGTTGATATGATCACTCTGTTGAACACCCAAAATACCACATGTTAAATGTACAATACCTAAAGCACAAGAAAGTATCAACAAGGAATAAGCGATAATAATTATAACAAAATATCACAACACTTATTTTCCCATACATACATGATTTAACAACATACACCTGTTAGTTAAAGCCAAACACACACTGATATTCTCAGAGTGAGCTGAGAGAACTATTTTGTCATGGAAACATGTATATTTCCATGCATACACTGCACGAATATGAAAGTGTTAAGATGTTGTTTATGCTTATGAGTGATGGTGTTTGATATCTATGGCAAAGGGTTTATATATGGTTTATTTTCACTTTATACCATCTTACATATACAATAAATATACAGATAGTGTTACATGTCAAATTTATGCACAATTACAATTTAGCATAATACAATGAAACAGCCACTAATATTAAACATGGTATATATTTATCCTGTTGATTCATTTCTCCTGTTGATTCAAATGTTTATCATCTTCATGTTTCATACAGCCCTGGAGAGGTTTTGTTCAAGGACTTTTTAAGAAGTTCAAGGACTACAGATAGTTTTTTATTTCTATTCCTTTTGGAAATTGAACTTTATCAATGTTACTTTGTTTATCAGCACATAGTTAGCAGAACATGAAACGCATAAAATTATTAGCATGACACCACAGAAAAGAGACACTACTCCATTTAGCAAACAAGCCATGATTTGTTATTGGATCCACCTAATGTTGTGTTTCCTCAGCAAAATGGACAAAGTTTTAGACAAATTTCAAGGAGATTTTCCATAAAGTTAGGGACTTCACAAGATCGTACGAACAATTTTCCTTTTCAAAGGCGAGATTTTTTTCATAAAGAAAGCAGGTGTTTTGGATGGGGATTCTTTTTAACTGTAATCATGTTAAATTGAACAAAAACTGATGATAAATGGCATATTTTTATTTTGATCTTTTCTAATAGGAATGTTTCTTTTAATCTATCATTTGCATTTATTTAACACTTTAATATGACAACTGTGTTTAATCTATGTTAAACCAATCTTAACTTTTTCAATAAGACACATTTAGTCAAACAAATTTAATAAACAGCTAAATTTGTTCAGAAAACAATGTTGACAAATTACAACTCTAATAGTTCATTAAATCAGAGAACTTTCCATTTTTACTAATGATTCTCCCAAAATAATTATATAAACATTCTTTGTTTTCTCAATAATATATTTACAAATATTTACACGATTTAAAAAAAATGTTTGTGCTTGTACTCGAGGGATATTCCTTTTCTTAAACTGAAGTAATGTTTCTCTCAAAAATTCAAGACATACATACATCCTTAATATTTGTGCTTATGAGTTAAGATATCTCAAAATAATCTCCCATAGAATACATGACACAAATTTACTGACATTTTATGATGTAATTGTATTAGGGGTTACATAATTCAGGATTGCTAATGTGCTGTACCATTTTCACTAAATGTCCTACATTTCCTCAGATTGAGATTTAACAACATAATCCTTTTATAGTCATGACAGATTATTATCAAAGAAAGATATAAGAAAGGTTATCAATAATTCATTGGTTTTGAAATTAAAATTGGTTTATTCTTTTAAAAGACAAATTGCGGAATCCCTAAAAGATTCCCAAGATGAAAAAAACCCAACACTTTTCAAGAGAATCCAAGATATTATGACTGTGTTGTAATCCTTCCTGCTGAATGTTGCAACCAAGTAGTAAGAAATTTAATACAAAAATCTCAATTTGAAGAACATTTAAGATACTTAGTTAGACTGGGACTAGATCAACTTTTAAACGTAAATCAAGTAATTTTGATGCATTCTCACAACAGAATTGTGTACATGCATGAGCTTGAACTGAAAATGGCTAGAAGTCTGAATGTAACCAATAAATTTTGAAAACATAAACAATTTCTGGACTATTAGTCTCAATTGTTGTAGAAAATGAAAGCAATGTACTGCATGGTTTCTATAACTACAGCCAATAAAAATGTTTTCTTGTTCTATCACAGGTCCAGATATGAGTAGAATTTTGTGCAACCTGCTGAGCAATTCACACCACATTGTCATCCATGATGATGGACTGAGAAAATGTATTTTCTGCACACAAATGTGTTGCTGATCATCCTAAATTTAAAATGTATTTAAGTTTTTATGAAACAATTGAGACACCCTTTGTGACAAAATACTATTTGCATCTTAAAGTAAGAAACAGTCTGGAGACACTGTTCTGTGATGTCAAACACATATGCACCTGTTTCACAGACGGCTATCATGTGCACTCTCCCCAATGTTACACAATAAATTGCACCATTTAAAAAAAGAGATCATTCATGACAATTATAAATCACCTAAATTAAATAAATGTAAGGCATGACATCAAATTAAAGTAAAGTGTAGGGTACAAAAGTTGTAACTTGTCATTGTGTGCATTTAAGTTCTACATGACTTGAATTGCTAAATATCAGAACAATTTGACTTAGTACAATTCTACAACCTTTCCCACTCAAGTCCTAAAAAGATATGGAAAGTGAATGTACTAAACAGTCATGTATGACTTTGAAAAACTCCTTTCCAAGACCTTTACTTTGTTTATTTTCTTGAAGAAGGAATACAAAAAGATATTTTGCTATGTGACTGCATGCAGTTTTGCTCATTTAATCTTCTGTACTACACGTTTACTAACTCTGATTAAGTTTAAATAGTAGCTCCACTAAATAATTTAACTGTTAACAATTTCAAAAAAACATATTCAGCAGTGTGACAATATGTAGAAATTAACAACAGCATGACAATATGTAGAAACTAACAACAGTATGACAATATGTAGAAACTAACAACAGTGTCTCAATATGTAGAAATTAATAACACACAACTGCTGTCAAACAGTTCCCAATTTCTGTCTTATTTGAAAGTCCCTACATCATATTTATATTCAATGATCTGGGTTATAAGGATTAAAGTTTAGTAATGAAGTAAGGAACTCTCAGTTGATATTGCTGTAAATGACAAAAAAGTTACTTGGAAAGATCAACTATTTTTAGTATGTTGCATAGAAGAAACTCTTGAAAAAAATCATACAAACATTTTACACATGAATGGTCTTGAAAAGAATGCTTGATAGTGTTATGCTCTTTTCTGTTAATAAAAATAAATTTAATATAATCATGAATCAGAGATAAATGACTTGTGTGGTGTTCATAATGTAAGCTATTCAAAAACTTTTCCATTTATATCTTTTTTGCCTTGATGCATCATGCCTTCTCTTTTCTTTCTTCTGAAAAATCCACACTGAAAGAAATGAAAATAAAATATATTTAAAACTACAAAAAAGGAATATCATTTCTATGACATTTGTTTTATTTATAAACAAGCTATTGTGGTTTCACAGCATAAACATATAGTATGTATACTGTATCGTTGATATCCTATAAGATGTATGAATTTTTCATTAAAAGGATACAAGGCTTGCCAAGTTTCCTTTTAATGAAAAATGTATTGAGGCTTGCCAAATTTCCTTTTAATGAAAAATGCATATGAGTGGAATATCAAAGATACAACATGCATAATATACAAATGTTTTATTTATATCATATACAAATACACAAAGAAGTTAGGATTGACTACAGGCAACTATGTATTGAAAAAGTAATTGAGCTCTTTGCATCCCTGCCCAGAATGTCCACTACAAAATGTAGTTCTGTACCTTTAACAGTTCTTCACAATCCTCTTTGCAAATTGATCAGTTGCTTCTTTTCTTCTTTTCTTTTCATTCATATTGATTAAATAAAAATAAATGAAGACCGCAGAGTATTACAAGCACAGCATGGTTAGCTTATTGATCACTGAATGCACAACTATTCACTTACCTGTGTGTATAATGAAATATGTGGGGAATATAACCTAAGCAAAATGACAAACTAACAAGAGGTAATTCAAACATTTAAATGTATTTACACTTGATCTCAGTAATTATTATGCTTTGATTAACATCGCTACCACCCATACAATTGCTTTTTATCTTCCATCTCTCTCTTTCCTCTTTCCAGTTGGTCAGTTTTTCTGTAAGTAATTTAATCTCATTCAAAGGTCCAGAGACATCATTGCATGACACAAGCAAAAATCTGCTATACTCGTTTTTTTTAAAAGAATTTTCACCTGTATCTTGCTATGATGGTTAAGAGAAAGAGAGTAAGTGGGGTGGGGAAATTTGTCCTAAGGTCATTATTTATTGTCCATCCCTATGTTTCTCTTTTTGTTACTTAGTCTACTGCCTGACCAACAGAGAGAGAGAGAGGGAGAGTGACCTTCAGACATTTTAATATTTAAAAATAATTTGTTTTTAGAAAGGTTTTTTGAAATAAAATCCCAAAGCATTAAATTGATTACAGTATGTGTCAACCTCTTAACCAAGAAATTTACCATACATTCTTGATAGGCAATTGCAACTTGGTATCATTGGTACTGTGAACACAGTAGATAAATCCCTTGGAAAGTGTACACATACTGTTAGATGACCTAGGTTCCTGTAGGTTACTTGGTGTAAATTGAGTTTCAAAGTTCTCATCAAACCCAAATTCTTTATTTTCTCTCACTCCACAGATTTGCATGTATTTTCTCAATTATGCATCACACACACACACACACACACACACACACACACACACACACACACACACACACACACACACACACACACACACACACACACACACACACACTTGTATTTGGTGGATATCGAGGACACAAGTGTGGAACTGCATACCGAGGACATTTGTTCTGGCGATCTTAGAATGAAAAGAAATACAGTTTGAGGCAGCAAATTAATAGCAAATGGTGATCAAGGAGCAAACTGTATTATCATTTCTAAGGAATATGAAATTTAGCAATATAAGCGAGGATGCACATGTTTACACAAATATTCTGTATAATCAATGCAAACTAAGGACACACATAACTATTGACCACAACATAAAAACTGTAGACAGTGTGACGTCATGGCCAGCTGTGACTCCCATTATCTTGCAAAATGAAAATGAAGAGAAACATTATTAAGCCATACATGAACTGTTCAGACTAAGAGGGTTGGTGCACTCAGATATAATTGTGGTTCTTTTTATTCATCTCAGAAATATCTTTAACTGCTTCCAGAATAAAAGGCCGATCACATTACGATTATCCCGTCTCTAATTAAGACATCAGTCATTGTTACTTCATACAACAATGTGGCAGGCTGGTGGTTCCATACTGTTCATAGATGTGTTTAGATGGAAGCACAGTACTGGGATTATTAATATGCTCATGTATCAAAACATGTATTGTTATATTGCTAGTGTGCATAAATTGATAATATCAAGAACAATTTATACATGACATGAACCTATTCTACTAAATCTTAAACCATCGTATAATTCATGAAATCTGAAACTGATTTTCCTTGTTGGTATTATGACTGAATTTAATTGTTTCACAATAGTTAATATGTATTAAGACTTTTTTGTTAACTTTGACCTAAGAATTTAACAAACGCTTTTACACTGATCCTCTGTACTATTCTTTAACGAAAGAAAACAATGATTTTAAAAAATCATGAAGACTATCGACTATGGTGTATCATAGTCAAAGAAGATATTTTTAAACATATATAATCAAATATCAATACAAAGGATACACACAACTGTTGACAAAAAAGAGACTGCAGACATAATGGACAACGATGACACGTTTACACAGACAGAAAAAATATCAATACAAACTAAGGATGCACACAATTATTGAGAAAACATGAAGAATGAGGACCTTCATAAATCATGGACAAAGAGAACATATTTACACATCTTGTCTAAATGATTAGTACAGTGAAACCTGTCTTGAAAGACCACTGCTATGTGAGACCACCTGTCTTGAGAGACCATATTCTCAATGCACAGACTTAATGATTATATAGCACTGTGACCTGTTATGAGAGACCACCTGTCTTGAGAGACCATAATTTTCTGGCAGAAAGGGTGGTCTTTCAAGACAAGTTCTACTGTACAAACATGGGACTCACACATACTAACAAAATCATGGAGACTGTGAACACTGGTGCGTCATGGACCATGAAGACGCATTTACACATCTAGTCTGAACTATTAATGTAAATTAAGGAGGCACACTATCTGACAAAATCACAGAGACTGTGGACATTGGTACATTATGACCAAAGAGGACATGTTTGCACATCTAGTCCAGTCTTAACAATCAATGCAACTGCTCAGGTGGCCTAGTGGTTAGAGCGTCCACCTAGGATAATGGAGGTTGCAGGTTTGAACCCAGGCCAAGTCATAGCAAAGACATAAATATGGTACTAACAGCTGCCTTGCTAGGTGCTCAGCATTAAGAGGTCAGTGTTAGGACTGGTCGGCCTTGTGTCAGAATAATGTGACTGGGTGGGACATCATGCTACATGTCTGCAGC
Source organism: Megalonaias nervosa (assembly GCA_016617855.1). Lineage (NCBI taxonomy): Eukaryota > Metazoa > Mollusca > Bivalvia > Unionida > Unionidae > Megalonaias > Megalonaias nervosa. Next base: position 28,076 of record JAECUM010010759.1, on the reverse strand, counting down.
GTGATGCCCCAGTGCTAGACATTACTATAAGCTGCCACACTGCAGACATCATAGCGATATGACTGAAAGATTGTTAAAGCTATGTTAAAAACAAATCCAAATCACGTACTAGTATTAAGTAACTGTAACCTCCATAAAGGGTTTCATTTACAACTGTTCTTATGGGCAATTACATTATTATTTGAATATATATGTTGTTGTTATTGACTGACTGATCAATTTACTGATTGACTGATTGTCCTGCAATTAGATTATTGTATGACATAACACGCTTTGGACTAATCCACCGCTTTGGAGATCATACTGTAATAAATTTGGAGTATGCGCATTTGGTTATAGTGCCCTGTTTTAAGGAATTCTTAGATTTGTGTGATTACTTGTTTGATTATTGGAACTCAGTGCAATGAAAATATTCCTTAGCCCGAAATAATCAGCCAATTAGTAGGATCAAATGTCACAGAGTGAAGTGTTAGTGAGTTTCCAGGATGCCATGGTTGACTTTGAGTGAATTCAGGTCAAAATCGCATGTGTGTCCCTGTTGTACCATAGTCCCTATTAAAACCTAGTGGTGTACATTGGTGGTGTGACTGCAGTGGCAGTATTTATGGTAGGAGACTGGTAAATTACACAAAGGAATAAACAAGAAGGGACTCGGCAGATACCGTTTATGTAACCATGGTGGCAAATGTGATGCAGTTGTACTGGTGAAATGTGCCTTGAAACCATGAATTGACTGGCCTAAGGTGGCATAGTGAAAATAGTTCCCTGTGTTAGGGGATAGTTGTACAGTTTCTACGGCGTGAACTGCTGACAGTTCGGAAAGTTGATGAAGAGAAACCATGCAGATGTATGGTTGAGAGATATTTGGCAAGTTCTGAGATCTGTGGTCTTGCACTGATTAGTGAAAAATTTATGTACAGAATGGACACGTCGGGCTTTCTAATTTACAACTGAAGTTTTATAGAAGTCTTTGGAAATTTGGGGTAACTTATGACTTCTAGCGGAATCGTGCCAGGGTTTGACACAGCTCGGTCAAGCAAATACCCCTGGCTTGTAACAATACCATTTCACTGGATTTGAGCATTTATGGCAGGAAACTCGCTTTATCGGCAATGACTATTCGCTTTTTGACAAAAGAGAGTAATATCTTCGTTGCATAATACGTGTACGAATCTTCTCTCTCTCTCTCTCTCTCTTGGACATGTGCAGATGTCATGTTGAAAAAAAGAACAAATGTTTGTGTTAACCATATTGTGTATTTCATGGAGACTTTGTATTTTTCAAGTCACTTTGGCTGAATAAATCGACCATGCATTCAACATTATTTCTGTTGTAATCTGTATAGTGTTTTATGTCAACCTGAACACAAAGAATAATGATATACTAAAAACAACAATAACAACAACAACAACTTATCTATTTTAACTGAATTAAAACCTCCTAAACAGCTATAAAGTTCAGTAATTCCAGATGTGAAGTACAGAGTTCTATGAGAGTACATGTATGTATCAAGTTAGTGGATGGGGATAGTTTGCTAATACCTTTATACAAACAGTTTATCCTGTGTTATTGTTTTGGCGCCATGAATGACCAAGAATATACTTTAATGGTACAACACTCTCATGGTTCACCTTCCAAATCACTTAGTTTATACATTTGCTAATTCAAGGTACCTCGTAAGGGTGTTTTGTATCGCTGATTGGAAGTTTTAAACAGTTTCTTTTTCCGCGTCGCCTTCTGTGTAAAACATACTGAAAAAAGACTCAATGAGTAATAATATTATAGTCTAATGCAGCTCTAAATAAATGTTCTTTTAAGTTATAAATACAAGTTGGTCCAGTAGAACATCCTGAACATTTTGGCTATTGTTAAAAACCTCTTTAAATTTGGGAAAACAATATAGATTGACGCCTTGTGTTTACATTTTGTGTGTTGTTTTAATAGGACTTCGTTTACAACAGAACTATCCATACAAACACAATTCATGATCTGTTAAGCAAAGTCATCAAATCACCAACTGAAGCAAGTATACACATTTAAAAGAACACTGAATGCATTCAACAGTTTATGATTGCTTGCACGTGTAGTCGCAGGTCTTAAGAGCGTGATAATGAAAAATATACTGCTGTAATTAAATGTTTCATTTTGGGACTGATCATCTTGACGATAAATGTTTCACCTCTATATAATATATTTATCTTTCTATATATTTACTGAAGTTCTGTGCATGTAACTTCCAAATTTGGTTAGTGATAATCCGATCTCACCTTAACTTGATTTTTCACTTGATTCACATCTGTTCTCTCCTGTTTGAATACTAAGTAGGCAAATGATGAAATAGGGGCGGATATAGCTCATTTAATAATCATAAAATAAATTTTGCATATCAAGGATGTCTTTTCAATATCTTTGCGTGTGTAAAATCTTGCCGCAAACAGGACATTTTAACTTACAGATTGGTTGGATAATTAGGCAATTTCAGTACAACTCTACAATGAATTCATGCATATTTACAATAGCATTTTGATGTACTTCTTTCGTACATGTCGTAGATTTATTTGCCTGTATTGGACGTGTATGGTATGAATGTATCATGAGTTTCCCAACACTAGTGTCTCACATGCATGACATATTAATGAAAAATACCAGGGACTGTTATATGCACCAGCTTTTCTTCTTATAGTTTAGCTAAGTAGTTGGTATTTGATGCTTGGATCTAAAGGTAGATAATACGTTTTTGCAACGTGTAATTTGATAGCAGAGATCTCTCTACAAGTTTTCCACCGGGCAATCAAGGACATGGTTTCAGGCATGTGTATCACCAGCTTTGAAAGAAAGATACACTCCAAAATTGCGAACAAGCTCCAAGCGTGTAAACGGGGACCTTCATACAAATCATGATTTTATGTTATTCTAGGCTAAAATAGTTGGTAGAAGCAAGATTTTACCATTTTTCCATTGGAGGTGTGTCCTCGGTTGGAGATGTGTCCTCTGTATGTTGGTGTGTAATCTCATGAATGTCCTCAGTTTACACCAAATATAAATGCACACACACACGTGGGGGGGGGCACACGGATGGAATTTCAATAAAACTTTGTACCATGTTTTATGTATGTTAAATCTGTATTGTGTGTTGGCTTTCTCCCATGATTATATGTTATGTATATTTAATCTGTATTGTGTAATTGACCTTTGTCCATAACTGAGGGTAGGAGCTGGGCCTACCTGACTTTTTTTTTTTTTTTAAAAACAACATATTACATAGCTCATGTTTCTCTATGATTGTAGATTATAATTTTTGATCATTATTACTTGGAGGTAAACATGTTTACAGATTTTGAGTTCAAGGTTTAGGTTTTTAGAAATTAATAATGTTATAGAAGCAAGTTGTTTATGAATTTGATGGCAAAAATGACCTACATTCTGGTTCTGTTAATGTGTCTTAGCTTTTTATATAAATGTTATTTACTTCAGAATAACTGATTCTGTATCCTAATATCTTTGACTTTAGGACTAAATTACTTTTTGGGGAGCCCTGAGTGGCTGAGTGGTCTAAAGTGCTCACCATTACAGATCACTGCCATCCCATCTCTGTCATTTGAGTCTTGGGCTCGGCCAATGTGGGTACATGAGAAAGCTTGCTAGTAGCTTCTCGTGGGTTGGTGGTTCTTTCCAGGGTTCTTCTTCACCATTTATACTGGCCGCCATGTATAGCCTATCTTGTGCTAAAAAATGGTATTAAACCCTACAACAACAACAACAACAACAACAACAACCTTTTTGGAAATTATTGTAAATTCATTCAAGGACAACTTAGATTATATCTTGTGACATATCAAGACTGTTGGCACATTAGCACATTTGGGGCTACTGGCATATCAGCAGTCAAGATTGGAACTGAATCAGATCACCACTGAAATTCATTAAGAATATTCTATACTTTTGGACTTGTGACAGAACTTTTAGGACTATTTAGGATTTAATTCACAATACTGTTAAGTTCAATTTAAATTTTCACTTTGTGTGAGACAAAAATAAACTATTTGTTTATAAAACTTGTTGTTTTTTGCTCTTTTTTCTGTTAGTTACAAGCATAGAGTTGTGGCACATGTTTAATTCATGTAGAAAACTGGGACTATTAATATTTTACTCATTATATTCTTATATCATTATTAATTATTCGGTGGAAGTTCATCACTGATCTAGAGAGTATGGAAGCAACAGCCTACTGTTGAAACAATGTTTATACAGGCATATTAATGTCCATGGGCTGATCACAATTTGACATACCAACAGTATTGGCATATTAATTGCTTTACACCAACAGTTTATAAGCCATTTTATTTTTATATATATAATGTGAACATTAAGTGATAGGCCACTTTAAAAATAAATAAAAGAAAATAAATAAAATTTCATTAGTAAACAAAAATTTGCTCAATAATTCAATACAAAATTATGTATTTTGATCCGAGGAAAGAACAATATCAGATTACACTATACAATGGTTGTTGATACCTAAGCCCTCTAATATGCATGTGGACATAATTTATATTTTAAGTAATGCTGATAGCGCAAAAATAAAACCTTATGTAAAGCAGTCTACTGTAAGTCATACTGGAAGAATGGTCTCCTACTCCATAACTTCTTTTGGAAAAGCTGTTAGTCCATGGTAGGTTAACTCTCCCCTTGATGCTCATACGCACTCTGTGACTCAGAGTGCATGGTCCCCTTTGGATAGGCTGCCAGTTCATGGAAGGTTAACTATTGCTGGTCCTTGTAACCATTTAAAGTGACTCAGGGTTCATGTCTAAATTCTGAATAGGATGCCAGTCATTGGAGGGTTAACTCCATTACTAATATGTGTAACCAATCAAAGTTACTCAGACTGCTTTGTTCAAGGACACAAGATCAATGACCAGGATGTGGCTTGAACTAATGACCTGTACATCCTATGTTTACAATAGCTACCTCTGTCCCAGGATACTTCAATGAACAAAGAGTGTGCATAAAAATACAAAAGTTTGATACAGACTAACAATACTCACCCACCATAGCAGGACAATAAGTAAAAATAATAATAATAGACCAGCGGAGACTGAGACTCCAATTATCCAGGGTTCAATCCCTGATGGTGGTGGAATCAGCTTCTCTGGATTCACATAAGTGTCAACCTGAAAAGAGACAATACCATTACTGAAGCTTTAAAAGAGAGAAAAAGTAGATGCCTTACAAGCAACAATGTTAATATAGGTATCAAAAACAGTATGCTCTGTTTAAACATTTGCTGGAGCATGAGGAACAAGTCTGAGTACAGTGATAACAGTAATTCCATTGGAATGTGCACAAAATGCATAATTTCTACACATTTTCTGCTACATCCCTTTAAATCCAAATGCTTAATTTCTTGCTAATAAATTCACACTAACTTATGAAACACTGTATTTTCCAAAAACATTAATATATGCTGGACCTATCCAAAGGGTCTGGTTTCTGGTCAACAATAAAATGCATAAATCGGTCATCAGGAGTTTCTAAAAAGAAGGTATTGAGCATGTAACACTTTGACAGCTGTGTATGATTGCCCAGATCCAGTATGAGACTAAACCATTCAATTTCATGGGTAAAGAGTCATTCTCTAAAACACAAAGGAAAAAATAAATAAATAAATAAATACAATATTAACTGAAAATTTAACTATGATTTGCATTATTGCAGGGAATAGTATGTTTGATCATAATAGGAATTCCTTGCATTCCAAAATCTTAAATGTGAATGTCCTGGCAAGAATGGTAGTACTCCTGTGATAAGGAGTGTCTACCATCCCTCCCATAACTGAATGAAATCACCCACATATACAAAATTATTATTAAAAAATTCTGGAACAGACCTTATTTCCAGGATTTTTTTACACCTTGCTTCCATTGTAGTATATTTCCAGTAAAGACTTCTGTGATAATGTTATATTGAACATGACACTTTAATTGCTAATTCAACGGACAAAAATAACCTAAAATTAATCAATGGATCATATGTGTAATCAGTAGTAATTTGGAAAGGACTTAAAACATTAATGGTTTGACTAGATACCATTGAAGAGTTTGGGTGGCATAAACAGCCAGTGTCATGTATGTGTTTGTTGTTGATATCTAAATGTGTGTGATCTCCTAATGCTAAAACAACAAAAGATATCAAACAAATTCAATAATAGATGGAAACTGGACTTTCAGTGGCTGGAATCAAGTTGAAGGGGACATGAATGTGCATTCTGCCCTTTATATAAGGTCAGTTTTAAGAGAAACTTCCCAAATTTTACTGAGACAGCACCAATCTTGAGAAGTTCTGGCAGAAAAGCAGCAACCTCAATCTACCCACATGCAGGAAGTAATTAAACTTTGTGGTGGACTCTGAAGAAAGACATTCAAAGGACATTTTCATTCTTTCGAAAACTGGATCCAAATTAACAATACATCATTTCCTAAGTGTTAACAGCCATAATGATAAGAAGTGCCATAAATATAAGCCAGACAGTGATATCCTAGCAGATGGCAGTACCATAAATATAAGCCAGACAGTGATATCCTAGCAGATGCTAAATGTATTGTGATACGTATGGTTAATTCAAACTCTTGTTCATTTTGGCACAAGAGCTTTGTAGTGCTCCAAGAAATAGGTGAAATTATTGTGAAATTTCTGGAACTATGTCACAATCACGCTATATATGAATTCATGCAACAATGAAGTGTTACAGCTGGGTTTTACTGTATGTGTATTCAAAGTCTTTTTCAGTACTCAGCAAATATTTGCTCACACCAAACCATGTATTACTGTTATTCTAAAATGATCAATTAATAATTACTTAAATATGTACCAAATATCTATGAAAATGAGTGTCTTGAACAAGAAAAGAACCTTTAATTAAGATGCTCAAGAAATTCCAATGTTTGCATGGCCCCCCACCTCCAATTTCACTTCTAAACATGTTTTGGCCTAAATCCATAAAACTTTATAGCTGACCACACTACATATTTGCCCCCCGACCCCCCCCCCCCAATATTTCTCTGTGTGCCCCTGAATGAATACAGCCACCATCACAAAAGTACATGTACCAAACAAATTTAAACCTGGCTGAGTCTATTTGAGTGGAAATATATGGTAGCAACAAAGATACAGCTTTATAATACAGGTGTGCAAAATGCATATACCAAAATAAAATTTAGAACATTTTCAGCTGTTCTCAGATTATAGGATTTATGCATCTATTAAAATGTATACAGCTTGGACAATAATCTGCCAACATGTAAAGCAGTATCTTCTTTAACTTTTTGAAAAAGGGGCCATAAGGGCTCTATGAATAAGTTTGTCAGACCCTTCCCATTTTCAGGAAGGCATTATGTACTTATTACCTGCATATTACATAACCTCAACTGTCAACATTTACATGAAGTTCCAGATAGATTATTATGTAATGTTCAAGTTATGACAGTTTAATGTCCTAAGTAGATGTAGAAGAAACGATTGTTTTAGTTTGATGTTTTAAGGCACAGCAACACAAATAGATTATTTAGTGTTGGGGCAATTGGAGTAAAGTGTAATTCCCCAAAACACACCATAATATAACAAAACAAAACAGCACCTGATATGCTCATCTTGTAACATTCCCTGCTAGTGACCTTGATTCTGAGCTTCAAACTTGACTACTGTATGACAAGATGTGGACATGGGTATAGTTTCCAGTGATTTCTCCACTTATCTAATAAAAGGAGCCCTTATTTATTTTGACACGTTACTTGCTTATTATATCACATCAATTATGAATTCCTACAGATACTTCATTATGTAATAGTCGAGTCATGACAGCCTAGATAGAAAATTACAAATTTTAAGCAGAAGGGATGATATAACTGCCAACACATAACTCTGTCATGATTGTTTTCTTTCAATTCGTTGCACCTCTGTAAACAAAGTGAAATCTTACTTTTGTCGTTTCAAAACCAGCCTTATTTATTTGGGATATAAGCAGTGTGAATATTACAATTTCCTGTGCAATCTTTATTGACTGAACTAGACACCCCTAATACCTGCATCAGACCATCAGTTGTTATCCCCTTCACCAACTTAAGTGCTTAACCTGTATAAGTGAGGTGTATTTAAATTCTTTACCATTCACTCAGTAAGAACTTTATCAACCTATGAGGTATTTATGATCAATAAAAACACTTAGTGGACTTGTCTAATAGTTGGAAAACAAAGCACAAGCATGTAAATGACATATATGACTATTTTTTGTGTGTCTTTTATAACACATATGCCAATGTTTATTTGGTCCTTTTTGAATTTTACTGTGAAAAACTGATGCTCTACTGGGGAAATTTTTTTTCCAAGAATTCAAGATAAGACCATTTCTTCCTTTTAACTGCTGAGCGCAGAAACCATCACTGATATTCTTCAGTGATAACAAGATTTTCAAATTAGCCACTGTGGTGGACATAATGGATGTCAGATTGACATCATTTTCATCTAGGACAAGTCCTTTGGTCAAAACCCCATCTCATAATGATCATCCATTCAGGTGAAGTAGTGACAACAAGCCATCATGGCAGCCATATTAGATGTATCAGCACCATTTTAATTTAAGAATCAACACTATAAGAAGACTTTTAGTGAAAACCCATGAAGATATATTACTATTTATTCAGGAGAAATAACAAGATGTTTAAGATGGCCACTGTGGCAGCCATACTATACCCCAGTTCAGCACCATTTTCATTTAGGACCAAGTAGATGTTATAAGAAGTCTTGGTGAAACCCAATGTCAATATGATTTTCTGTTCATGGCGAATGGTGATAAAAAGATTTTTTACATGGCTGCTGTGGTGGTTGTATTGGACTTCAGACTGGCACCATTTTCATTTAAGATCAAGCATACATCATAAGAATTCTTTTAGTGAAAATCTCATTGCAATATAACCATCCATTGAAGAATGGCAATAAGATTGTGAAGATGGCCACTGTGTGGTGGCCATATTTGATGTCATATCAGCACCATGTTCATCTAAGATCAACTGGACATGATAAAAAGTTTCTTGGTGAAAACTCCACACAAATATAACAAGTTTTCTGTCCAGGTGGAGTTGCAAAAAGAAGATTTTCTAGATTGCTACCATATTAGACATCAGATCAGCACCATTTTTATTTATAATAACTGGACATCATCTGATATCTTTTAGTGAAAACCCCTGTCGAAATGACTCTCTATGCAAGAGGAGTAGTGATAACAAATTTTCAAAATGGCTGCTTTGTCAGCCATATTGGACATCAGACTGACACCATTTTTATTTAGAATTAACTTAGACATCATAAGAAATCTTTCAATGAAAACCCCATGCTGATATGACTGTCCATTCAGGCAAAGTAGCAATAACAAGAGTTTCAATATGGCCACCATGGTAGCTATATTGGACTTCAACCCCATTTTCATTTCGGACCAACTTGACATCATACGAAGTCTTCAGTGAAAACCCCATGTTGAACCATCATTTTGATGTGGAATAGCAATAACAAGATTTTGAACATGCCTGCTTTGGAAGGCCATACTAGAAAAGCAAGCAGCACCATTTTCATCTAGGACTAGCTAGACCATGTGATGAATGTGTATGTAAATTTTCATGGCTATCATGCAGGTAGTTTAGGAGTAGTGATAACAAACTGGTGCTAATGGACAGATGGATGGATGACAGACGATGGGTGACGGACAACAGACCATAAGCTCTTCTGGTCTATGACCAGTGGAGCAGCTCTACTGAGCTAATAAAAAAAGTGCATTCTGTAATGAAAGATCTGGATCTGGGCTTTTCTAGGTTGGATGTATGGTATATCATATATGTAAATATGTTAACATTTCTGACATGATAATCCAGACCAAAGAAGTATAAGAACTGTATACTCACCACATACATGGCAATTGTTTTGGTATATGGTGCTATTTTTAAGTCTCTGTATGGCATGGAAGCAACCCGTGCCACTCCTTGAGATAATATGTAAAAAGGATCCCTTATTCTTTTCTGAAATTTAAAGTAAACAGATTTTTAACATAGAAAAAAAGATATAGCATAAGCAAATGCAATTGATGGGAATGAAACTTTAACGCTAATAAAGCAATTCTAGAATGAATATTGTTACATGCTTCAGTCATTTGCAGTCAATGAAACTAAGAATAGATACATTTCTGTAGCAAAATAGGTTATAACTCCCTAGTTTGTAACCTTATCACAAGACCTTCATCAGAGGAATGACTTCTGGACTGGAGACATGCGATGAACTAAATGATGACCACATGACCAAACCATTCTGTACAACAGTGAAAGTTCCAACCTAGAATGATCATGGTTCAACACTGGCTCTCACTCCATGATTTCAACAGCTTCTCTTAATTTCCAGCACTGATGTGATCCCAAGAAATAATATGCCCTGATTCTTTGCAATGTTCACCAACTGCTGTCAGGGATTCTCTCTTGGTGTTTAAGTATTCTTTAACTCTTGCTTCAAGGCTTCTGGCAGTTTTCCCAATGTCGTCTTTTGCACAATTATCACACTGGAGTTTATAGATGACTGAGCACTTCTAATTCAAAGGAGTTTGGTCTTTTGGATGTACCAAGACGGAGTGAAAGGTACTTTTGGGTTTTCTGTGGATCACATCATTTGCTGAGGAGGAAAATAATATCAGCTATTGAAATCATAGAGGGGAGGGTCAGTGTTGAACCATGATTCTGGAGTGGAACTTCAGCCATTGTACAGAAGGGTTTTGTCACTTAGTCAACATTTAGTTGATCACAAGACTCAAGTCCAAAAGTCATTCCTCTGATGAAGGTCTTGTGATAAGGTTGAAAGCTAAGGAGTCATAACCTATTATGCTACAGCTAGGTATAAGGAGTCATAACCTATTATGCTACAGTTAGGTATAAGAAGTCATAACCTATTATGCTACAGCTAGGTATAAGGAGTCATAACCTATTATGCTACAGCTAGGTATAAGGAGTCATAACCTATCATGCTACAGTTAGGTATAAGGAGTCATAACCTATTATGTTACAGCTAGGTATAAGGAGTCATAACCTATTATGCTACAGTTAGGTATAAGGAGTCATAACCTATTATGTTACAGCTAGGTATAAGGAGTCATAACCTATTATGCTACAGCTAGGTATAAGGGGTCATAACCTATTATGCTACAGTTAGGTATCTATTCTTAACATCAAGGCAAATTACAAGAAAGATTTGCTTTGGTGGTATGCAAAATTATTGTAGACAGGTATGTATGACATAAAATGAACTATGTTTAAAGCCTTTTAATCCATATAAATAAAAAGAAAACCTTCAAAATTGACTGGAAAATTAAAATTACCATATAAACTTGCTTAAAAGTTGGTCCAACTTCAAAACAACATGGACTTAGATCTGCTATCACATATTGTGCCGGCAAGTTAAGGTTGATATTTGTTATACTGATATCACATACTGTGCCGGCAAGTTAAGGTTGATGTTTGTTATACTGATGGTCCAAACAAAATGAAAAGACCCCGATCTGCTTGCACATTATATGAAGGCAGTTCTAGGTCTGTGCAATTTACAGTTAGATCTGGTTGATAAGCGAGAATAATTCTGATTGTTATGAATTAACTCGATGTGATTGAATATAGAGAGTCAAGTGATCCTGATCTGGAATCTTTTACACACTGGTAAATTCTGTGGACTACTTTCAGTTCCAAATCAGTTTCCAGGTCATTAACCCATGCACCATAATAAGCTCCCTCCCCATGACTTCTGATCAAAATTTCCAACCTTAGATTCAAATTGCTGATTAAAGGCTCAAATAGTGTAATCACACAGTTCATCCAGCACTCCATTAGCCAAAGCATGTGACAGGCTTCATGAACCACTCTACATTCATAAATTACTGCAACTGCTTGATTTGACAATATATTCCACCAGCTGTTATTGAAGGTCATGATCATATGAAGTGAAAGCAAGTGTTCTCACCAAAAATGGACATCATTTTGGCTTTAAAAGGTTTAAATGCATAAAAAGGAAGAACAACAATGCAAAACAACAGGAGCCAGAAGAAAACTTAATATTGAAAGAAGCAATAGCCTCATAAAAAAAGAAAAATCAGAGTGACAAAAGTTCATCAGATTACTACTATGACCTGCTCTGGCACTCTACTGTATAACACTATTTAAGAATCAATGACCCTTGACTCATGAAAATGGGGCTCGTTATTCTGGCACAGTGTCAAGAAGCTAATTTAAGAAAACTAAAAGCTAACTAAAATTGAATGCTTCGTTGATGAAATCTGCTGACTGGAGTTGGAATTAAACATATTAAATTATTATGGTTGGGTATTGATCGAAGCATAAATTTTACCTAATCACTCACAAAATTAACATAAAGTCCTTCAAACTTTATTTACTTCATGAGTGATTAGGTAAAATTGTGCACTTCCATAAATACCCAACCATTATTATTTAATCATATAATGAATTCATTTATTTTCATATTTATCAATTTCTGAAGTTTTGTGAAAAAAATGACAACTTTGTCAGTGCTTAAATTTGTGACTTTTAGAAGTGGTTATGCTGCTCCACTAAAGTATTATGATTCACCGGGTTTTTAAATTTGTGTTTGTAACAACTATAAAAATGGCAACCTGCATACAAATAGAATTCACACAATAATTTGCACCCTGCACAAAAGCAAAAAATAGAATTCACACAAAACCCTTGCCACAACCATGGGTCATACTAAGGTCTGCAAAGAAAGCACATTAGAACTTTGCTATACCTGCCCCAAACATTGATAATAATGTTAATTAACTATCACTTTGTGCGAAGCAATAAACTTGGTGGATTTTAGGCTTGCCACTGATCATAAATTTGAAGACCCCAGAAAAAAAGTTACATGCATGGAAACAATAAGACCTGACCCCACTGCAAAAATGTAAGAATTGACTGATACAGATTGTTTTTTTTGTATGAAAAATCACTCAAACTAATATCTATGAAAATGACTGAATTAAAATTAAGAATCTCACCTTTAAAAGTGTAGGTGTCCAGATTTTGGCCTTGATTCTTATGTCCACACTTTCATCATCATGTAAAAAGCCTAGAGTACAATTGATAATGCTGCAGCCCATCCCTTCTCCACATTCCTGAAACAAATTGTTCCAATTTGTTAATGATATTAAATATTATTTTGCTATGTATTATAGATATTAAAATAGGAGTAAATGTTTATTATAGATGTAAGAGATATCAACCTCTGCTATATGGTGCCAATGGTTTCTGCCCTACATTTTACAAATTAAAAAAAATCTCTCCACGCACCAAGATCGTACATTTTATTGTGTATTTGATGACAAGATACAGACATTTGTCAGTGTGAGAAAAACTACTATTGCCAAAGAGGCAATAAAAGTAGTATCATAAGATAGTGGTATTTTCCCTCTGGCAGTAAAAGTGGTATCATAAGATAGTGGTATTTTCCCTCTGGCAGTAAAAGTGGTATCATAAGATAGTGGTATTTTCCCTCTGGCAGTAAAAGTGGTATCATCACTGGCAATAAAAATGGTATTGTCACTGTGACAATAAAAGTTGTTTCATCACCATGGCAATAAAAGTGGTATCATCACTGTGGCAATAAAGTGGTACCATCACTGGCAATAAAAGTGGTATCATCACTGTGGCAATAAAAGTGTTATCATCATTGTGACAACATAAGTGGTACTGTCACTAGCAGTAAAAGTGGTATTGTTACTGTGACAATAAAAGCTGTATCCCCTCTGTGGCAATAAAAGTGGTATTTTCAGTGAAGCAATATCAATTCTGGATCCATTTTCTTTTCCCATTTAAGAAATATATCTGCCCTTAGCTAAAATATATCATCCATCAGGCATGGATAAGTACTGTATGCAAACAGAAATCAAGTGACTATCAAACTTTGGGTGAAGTGTCTGTTACAAAACAAGACTGCCAGCTTCAAATGGCCATATAAGTCATCTTTGAAATGCAGAAATAAATAAAATAAATATGCAAAGCATAAATTATCAATGTTTACAATACTGAGTTTCAATATGTCAGACTCTAAAAGCTGTCACATGCAACTATTATGTGATGCTATACCCAACACAACAGTGTTCACGGTATCATATCTGTCCAAGAAGTATGCTAAAAAACAAATATTTATTACAGTTTTCATTTAATTAACTGATTAATCATTTAGTTAATTAAACAAACAAAAGACTATATAAAATATCAGATGAAGTCAAAAATGTGTAAAAAGTTACTATCCAAAAATATTACAACATATGGAATGTCTTCTTATTTATAGGAATATGGCTTATTCCTTTGGTGTTAACCACATTGTCACAGACAGAATGGGAAAAATTTATGCAAGCGGAGCTTTTCTATCTTCAAATATATAACTTTAAAACTTCTAATCATTTACAGATAGAAGGAAATATGTCACTTGTGAAGTGGAAAACGTTTCATATTGGCACTCATGGCTTTACCACTCATGACCATACAATGTTTGTCTTATTCATAAACTATTTCCATTTTCCTACCAAGAAAATTTCTCTTATATGTTATTTGATATTCAAATATTATGAATTTGTACCTTAAAACTTCTAATTGTACCTTAAAACTTCTAATTGTATCTTAAAACTTCTAATTGTATCTTTAGGAGGTTTTACCATCATTATACATAAACAGTTGAGGAATTTCTGAAACTGAAGGAAATAACTTTAAATTTATTCTGAGAAAAAAAACAGGATTTTTTTCCAAATAATAAAAGATATAATTAAGATCATATGCTAATAAATTTGCTACAAGAACATGAATTTGTTTGCAAAATTTTATTATAACTGACAAAGAAACTGGAATAAAAAGTTTTAAGAACAAGAGAACTTCAAATAGCATGTGATATGACCATCTTGTAACTTTTTTAATATTAATGATTTTGATCTTTGAACTGAGGGAACTGTGCTGTCTTGAGTAAAATTTCATTAAATATTAAGTAGGGATTATTAATATTAAATATAAAGTGACAGCATGGATGAGGAAAAAGACCACTGACTTATATAATCACTTATTTGTGCAGAATTAATGTGAATATGATAATATATGATATGAATACCATCAAGATATATAAAACGGTAAAATTTCATTAAAATATCTTGACTGGTTTAAAAGTCATACTTAGATGGAAAGAGATCATCAATTCATATTTTCTTTTGCCATGATCTTGATTGTGTGCTTGGGGGCATAGTTATGGTATGTATCACAATTTATGATAGTCTGCAGTGGGTGGGTGGTAGTAGAGAAAAGGGGGAAAGATGTAACTTTCCAATGATATCAAGTAATGTAGACTTTCAACTTGTATAAAAGAAAATACAGTACCAAAATCATAATTTTTGAGACTCAATTTAAAATTTCCTGTTCCAGATAGATGGATAACACCATAATACAAAATGCACTGCCATATGGCAGCCACATACATGCCTACCCCAGAAAACGTTTTTGAGGGACGCCACCACCAAAAATAAGGGACAGAACATGAAAATGAGGAACATAAGTATGTTAGTGTGAATAAACATAATAAATTCTCTCAAAACATCATTAAATACCAGTAATGCATATTTATAATAAATATTTTTGTATAAAACCCAGTACCCACCTATTCACAATATATACAAATATACAAAATTCATGTCCAGGAAAGATCTTGAAGTTTCCTTGATTATTGCTTCCATCTGCAGAAACAGTGAATGAGCAATTCCACATTCTTTCAGCTAATTTTAATGTAGTATTGGCTGCTATTTCTTTAACAATAGCAGTTCCTTTTGTTCTACCACAGTGAAATTGTTTAGCAATGTCAGAGTCACTAAACATAATTTTAAAAGCCTTTGAAAATGTATCAAGTGCGCTCATAGGCAGATTGAGTTCAGTAATGATATCTACTAACATAACTTCAGCTCTAATTACATCACACTTAGGCGTAGAAGATGAAGTTGCACTAGATCCAGCCTATAATAAAAATAAATCCAACAATTTTCTTAGAGCGTTTAACTTCTTTTTCAAGGTCAGAATGCCTTTTTCCTGAAACATGTCTGCGTATATCGAACATTCCTCCAGAATTTTTTGAAAATTCACAATTACAGATGTTGCAGAAAGCATTTGTGTCTGCATTTTTTCCTGGCTTCAAGAATTCATACTCATCAGTGTATTCTTTACGAAAACACTGACCGTTTTCTTATGTAAGTTTTGAATCACTTTCATCGATATCTAATTGGTTTTTAGAAGCCATGAATTTTTTGTCCAGAATCAAAAAACAACTCATTGTAAACAGAATGTAAAAGAATCTGTGAATGTAGATTTCTGTATTAGAAACGCCTCAGAGCACACGTGTTTGCAATGGCTATTTTAAACCATCGCACACGCACAGATTTGATAATTTCCTGTTCTGGTTGGTGATAGCATATTTTATGACATGCTGATTTTTTATCCCCACTTTTGCGGATTTTCAACACTAAATGCGTATTTGCGGGATGCAAAGGAAAAATTTGGGCATTTTGCGGGACTAATACGCAAAATGAGGGATGGTAGGCATGTCTGCAACCATATAAAAAATGTTATTACTGAATTTTAAGTTGGTCTACCTTCCTTAAGATAAAAACCCATTACGGCATAAAGAATTATATTTAAGCATTTTTGCTGAGATTAATTTCTTATAAATGCATCAAAAATTTTAAATACAGAGTTTGAGAAAGTTACAAAGTCAAGTCCAAGGTAATGTCTCTTAAAATATTATAAATACACCACTTAAAAGTGGTTCAAAAAACAATTTAAAATGTTCCATAACTGACTAATATTTCAACCATTCTTTCCATGAATGCAAACATAACAAACTCAACAAAGTCTGGAAGTGACTGGTGCTCATTTAATGGAACACCATAAGTACAAAACTAAATATATTATTTCTGGATCAAATTTGACTTAGCAATACAAATATCATATATACCCATATCCAAATGTGAGTCTGCAGATCAGTCTTTACATTATTTGTAGTTGTGTGTATTGTACATGGGTATATACTGTATTTTCATTTTTACAGTGCAAGCTTTGTTTCCTTACAAATTTCTTGAGATCAGTCTTGGATCTCTTCTCCACATCTCTCTTTGATCTGGTGCCTTCCTGTTTACTAGCCATCCATTTCTGCTGTTGAATAACTGTCACTGCATCAGAACCACTCCCCTCCTTGTAGTGGATTACCTAAAAAGACACAAGACATGGAATAACAGAGATTTTTTTACATAGTGCATTTATCTGCATATAACACAAAACCTAATTGCAAATAGAGTTGACCCATATTATCTGCAGTCATATAAGGGCCTGAAAAGGTCTATGCTGTTCAGATGATAATTAAAATAAATGGCCAAGATTCTGATCACAATGTGATGGCAAACATGGCCTCTAGACTTACATTATCTCTTATTGTAACTCCAACCTTAACCCTTTATCTCATAGAGTGTATGGCTTTTTAGCCCTTCGATATGCATGTAGCAAAGTTACCCAGTGCAGTGTGCTATAAATAGAACACCTATTACCTGTTCTACTCCATACGCATAGGCCTGTTAAGCAGTGAAGTGTATGTTACGTTTAACAGCAATTTTAACCATTTTACGTTTTTGGTACACATACACTACATATGGAAAGATTCAAGAGAAAAATCCGATCGTTATAACTGTATAATTATTTTTCACAGAAGAATTTTTTACGTGCTTTAAAATCTTGAGAGAACTTGTTCGCCATCAAGAACATGAAGCTGCGTGACCAACTATAGCTGCCATTTCTCATACTCGAAATTTATAAGTTCTTTGTCTGCGTCTACATCACTAAATCAGCTGAATTTGATAATTTATAAAAACTAATGGCTTCCTACATCAGTATCTGAGCCTTTGCCTTAGTTATTGAAGCTTTCATAGTTGTGATTCTAATCGTGAAAACTCAAGTAAGTACTGAACGAAATCTGCGACCTCCATTTTGGAGAGTGGAGAATACGACCTAGTTACTTTAAATAGCAGATTTCGACCAGAGCATAAACACTGACCATGTGATCTGGCATAATGGTCGTTCACACCAATGAATGTAGTATCTAATAGAGGGTTTTCCCCGAAGGTGGCGCTACGAAAACCTGCTCAAAATGGCTGATGTTTACAGCAGGCGTCAAAAGGCACTTCCATGAGAATAGTGTAGAGGCGTCAAAAGGCGCTTATATGCGAATCGGGTAGAGGCATCCAAAGGCACTTACATGCGAATGGAGTAGAGGCGTCCAAAGGCGCTTGTATGAGGTAAAGGGTTAAGAGCAGTAATATGCATGTCTATAAGTGAAAAACTAACATGTGAAGATATATACAAGGCAAGCATTTCATGGAAATATTTTCATTAATTCAAAGTTATACCTGTACATGGACAGAAATTACTGATTTATACTGTCCCTTGCCATAACCCTGACCTCAAGGCACGGGGCTTGGCTATGGTATATGACACACTATCTACTTGGGAAATGATTGTTAGATTATCTAAAGTGGTTCAAACGTTACACTCTAAACAGGGACACGAGTCACAGTTGCATTATTGCATGTTATTACCTTAAGAAAGGGTGCTTGGATAAGGAATGTAATGGATCGTCATCTACATACAACATATAACTACCTAGAGTTTCATTATAATCTTAAGTGAGTCAGTAGTTATACTCCAGATATAAATACTAGTCCAAATTTATATTTTCCCTTGCCATCTCCTTGATCTTGAGGTTTGGATTGTGGGTATAGTATATAACACAACATCAGTGCATGATATATCATTGGGTAAGATTTTTATTATGTCTGTAGTGGTTCAAATATTATATTCCAGATGACAAGACAAGCTGCAGAATTACATTTTCTGTTGCTGTAACCCTAACCTTGAGGCAGGAGGTACGTCTATAGCACATATCACATTGAATAGTCATGACATATACTTTGGAAAAAGTTCATTTAAATATCTTCAGTGGTTCAGAAAATATACTCCAGAAAATTTGACAAGTCAATTAATTAATTAATTCAATTAAATCAATTAATTCCCTTACTATGACCTATATCTTAAGGCAGAGTCCTGCTTAGTGTTGTATCAAGGACATTGCAAACATATGGGGTGTCTCACACCCTCTTCCAAATATGGGTGGGAACAGAAAAAATTTATGGGTGATTTGTGCAGCCATGCAGTAAATGAAATGTGTGGCGGTATAACAATATCTGGATAATTTCTACTGCCATTCATGCACATTTATGTGACAGAAATGCATGAATCACACAATACCATGGCATGAATGCAACATTGCACATTTCTCTGAAGGAGAGCAGGAGATGGTCATCACAGCCAGTCATGCCAATGTCTATGCACAACACAATTTCCAGAGTGGTTGTTCCTGAAGCAGAAAATCCATTATAAGGCAAGATTTGCAGAGATGGTGCTTCATGTAATCCAAACGTTTTGATCATTTTTGTCTAGTTGGAAAAGTTTTGGCCACCACTGTGATAAAAGAATCGTCTGCTGGAATGTAATGAATAAGCTGTCAAAAATGAGAAGATCTTTGGCCACAATGAGAACACCCAACCCAAGATGAGATCTATGGCCACAATGAGAACACCCAACCCAAGATGAGATCTATGGCCACTACGAGAATACACAAACCCAAAATGAGAAGATCTATGGCCACAATGAGAATACACAAACCCAAAGTGAGATCTATGGCCACAATGAGAATACACAAACCCAAAATGAGAAGACCAATAGCCACAGTGAGAACACACAGCCCAAAATGAAAAGATCTATGGCCATAATGTGAATAACCAAACACCAAAATAAGATCTATGGCCACAGTGAGAATAACCAAAAGGCAAAGAAATTCCTGGGTTGAAATTTGACTCTCTAAATGGACAGAAAACACCATGAAGATGATCTTGAAGGCACATTCCTGATGCAGGCCAACATTATTCAGAAAATTTTAAACTCCATGCCTATTTGAATCAAATACTGGAACAGAAGAAGATTATTCCATGACTGGTAAATTTGAGGACTGAGATTCAGACCAAATGGGAGAGCCATGAATTGGTAATGTATGTTCCCTGAAAGTAAATATCAGGAATTTCAAGGAAGACCAGTCATGTGAATGGATATGGTAAGCTCATCAAAAAGACCTTGTCTTGAGTGACATTAAAGGTGAACTGTGGTGTTTAAGTCCTATACTTGGGTGTCCAAGTGTACTGCTTGAGAAAGCTTTGGCTGATGATCAGTCTGAGCTTTCCATTGGCCTTGTGGACTAAGATTGGTCTTCAGGAATATCCAGATGAGACTGTGTTGCAAACAATATCTACCACCCTCTCCTTTTGGACAGAGTCTATTTCCTGCAGCATGATGTCTGCTCAGTATGGATCTTTGAGGATGACAAAGGACACCCATTGGTTATGAAGGAGGGTTGAGAAATGTGATCTGCAGGCCTTCTGAGACTTGTAAAACCCACATGGCACACCCTCTTCCACTCTTTGGTGAAATGTTTTCATCTTCCCCAAACAGGATGTTGGAAAGAGAAGCACAAGCTAAAACTAGCCCCAGATACTTTGTTAATGTCTTTATCCACTTTTGAGGGCTGGTTTTGTAAGGCAATAGAATGACTTCTAACATATTATGATGGAGCAATTTACCTGAAAAGAAAAACTATCAGCTTGACCATTGGATACAGAATTATATCACATTACATCTTAATGCATTGTAATCAAGCCACTGTATTGGAGCAAGACTCAAACATTTGCTATTACCAAGACTACATATATTAAACTACAGTAGTTCCAGTACTTGTGTCAGATATAGCAATTATAGAATGAAGGAATATCATATAGACTGTATTTACTGAGCTTTGTACGCCTAATCCAAACTAAATTTCACATTAAAAAAACCCAAAACTTAATAGGTATAATTATCATATGTAATTTCCAATGTTTAAATTTTTTCAAGAAGACTTGGGGAAAAATCCTTAGATTCCTGCTTGGACTTACTGAAGAATTATTCAAGGTACACTTGACCTTGCGTGTATCATAAATTATATCAGTTATGTTAACTAGCTTGTGTCCACCTTCATCTGTACTTGGCCATGTGATGGTTACTATACTTGACTGCATTCCTGATGGACCCAAATTTGATACCTGCAAATGATAACACCATACAAACACATAAATGCTGTCATAAGAATCCCTCTTAACTCTATATAACACAAGTATATAATGGCTCTCTTCAGCTTGTATTAAACTGTACCATTTTCATTAAGATAAGAAATTTATAATACATTCTATTCACATGCTAATACAGGCCAACCATAATAGTAATGAGATATCTATTGTATTTATTTTGTTACATAATCTTCATTTGCATTATTTAAAATATATTGCTTATGTGACATATTGGGCTTTACATGTATGTCAATGTGTGTGATATACCAGATACCATTTATCATGTGACTTCAAGATACATAAAAATGAGAATGTGATATGGTGAAAGACAATTTTTAGCTGTGATTACAGTGTTGAAGAACAACTGGAAACATGAGGCCCATGTGGGTCTCATATCACTCACCTAGCTTACATAACTTAACAGTTGATCATACCACTAATTAGGCTTATGTCATATTGTAAGGTCACAACCTGCAAAAATACCTGCCAAACATTACATCATGTCAGTTTTAAATATTATACTAAATCCTGATAAAAGTTCCTTCCAAGATAATGGAATAATTAATATGCATAGTCTCTTGCACATAATTAAAGTAATCCAAGACCTTTAAAGTAATCCAAGACCTTTGAAGTTAAGGTTACTAAGCTTTAATCTTTCATCCTGAGTCACACTGTCTGGCTTTCACAAGAATTAAAATGTAATTCTTAGGGGTTTTTATGTAGTAAGGCCATGGGTTTCTTTACTCTTGGTAATAAAATTTAAAAGTGTTCTTCTTAATTAAATCTGGAAATGTTCTTTATAATTCAATCTGGAAGTGTTCTTCAAAACTAAATCTGGAAGTGTTCTTTGTAATTAAATCTGTAAGTGTTCTTTGCAATTAAATCTGGAAGTGTAGTTAAATATGTAAGTGTCCTTCATAATTAAGTCTGGAAGTATCTTCATAATTAAATCTGGAAGTGTTCTTCATAATTAAATCTGGAAGTGATCTTTGTAATTAAATCTGGAAGTGTTCTTGGTAATTAAATCTGGAAGTGTTCCTGGTAATTAAATCTGGAAGTGTTCCTGGTAATTAAATCTGGAAGTGTTTATGGTAATTAAATCTGGAGCTGTTCTTCATAATTAAATCTGGAAGTGTTATGAAGTCTTGAAGTGTTCTTCAAAATTAAATTTGAAAGTGTTCTTTGTAATTAAACCTGGAAGTGTTCTTTATAATTCAATCTGGAAGTGTTCTTTGTAATTATATCTGGAAGCGTTCTTTATAATTAAATCTGGAAATGTTCTTTGTAATTAAATTTGGAAGTGTTCTTCATAATTAAATCTGGAAGTAATCTTTGTAATTAAATCTGGAAGTGTTCTTGGTAATTAAATCTGGAAGTGTTCATGGTAATTAATCTGGAACTGTTCTTCATAATTAAATCTGGAAGTGTTATGAAGTCTGGAAGTGTTCTTCATAATTAAATCTGGAAGTGTTCTTTGTAATTAAATCTAGAAGTGTAATTAAATCTCGAAGTGTTCTTCATAATTAAGTCTGGAAGTGTTCTTTAGTGTTCTTGGTAATTAAATCTGGAAGAGTTCTTCATAATTAAATCTGGAAGTGTTCTTTGTAATTATATCTGGAAGCGTTCTTTATAATTCTATCTGGAAATGTTCTTTGTAATTAAATTTGGAAGTGTTCTTCATAATTAAATCTGGAAGTGTTCTTTGTAATAAAATTTGGAAGTGTTCTTCATAATTAAATCTGGAAGTGTTCTTTACAATTAAATCTGGAAGTGTTCTTCATAATTAAATCTGGATGTGTTCTTTGTAATTAAATCTGGAAGTGCTCTTCATAATTAAATCTGGAAATGTTTCAGGACACAAGAGTATTAGGGCATTTTGTTTTACTAAAAGCTAACAATTAAAACAAACAAGCTTCAAAATTTTAAACAATGGCACTGAATATATGAATTCCCCCAAATTAATGCACAATATATGTGATAACAAAACAAAATGGCAATGTTTCAGGCACTTTAATATGGCAATAGTAACAACAGTGAAACTCCATTTGATTTGATATATTATAAAACTTACTTTCAAATATTTAGTTATTTCAAATCTCACAAAAAATTTTGAAATAATATATTTACAAGTAAATTTACAAGCTAAGACATTGGTTTTTTTTTTTCAATCTGATTAAAATCCACAGTCCTACATAGTATTCTGATAGACATCAATCTTTCTGTTTACTTTGTGGTTCATCAACCACAGCTTTCATATTTCTGAAAGTGACACACATCAATCAGAGCATATCATACCTAATTATAACTCTCCCTAAAATGAATTTGCAATGCTTTATCCACTAAGCTACCAAAAAAATAAATGGACTAGTAATTCCAAAGGTCACAAAACATGAACTTTCACTGGTGTCTATCAGAATGTCATGTAGAACTGTGGTGACCTGATTTTAACAGATTGTTTTGTATTTTTTTGGAAGAAATGTTCTTATTGGAGAAAAATCAAAATTATAAAGAAAAATAATTACTTGCAAAAAAATATTTGTAATTGTGTAAAGAAATTCTCATCCTTAATTACAACACAGAATACTTTACGCTAGCATGGAAAGTAAATTTTCTCATGCAATATTTCAATTTTACATTTCTTCAGTTAATTAAACATACATTTTAAACCATAATTCATATTATTTTGCAAGTCTGTATCAGTTATTTTATTGAAATTTACATAAACCTATTATTCTCAACAGTTACCATCATTGGTTACTTACTTTGTTTTCCTTTTGTGAGAAAACAAATATGATTAAAGGAAAAAACCCATTACATTGCATTTGATTTGAGAGCTTTTTCTATCTCGGACAAATTTCATTAAAATATATGGAGATCTTGCTCATAATAAAACTCACAGGACATTGGTCATTACTGAACTTGTATGAGATAGCATTTTTTCCAACTTTGATCAAAATCAGATCAGAAATGTAACTCAGAAATATGGCCTCCAGAGTGGCAACAAGCCCAGTCAATCGGATCTAAGATTACTTTATTAATATGCCTGGATCTCATTTATTATCAAACATATATGAGATCTTAATAATATATTCCTATATTCCAAATTTGATCAAAATCAGAAATATAGCCTCCAGAGTGGTAACCAGCTCTGTCAAAATTAATGTAACTGATGATAACTGGTTATATGAAAATGTGATTTAAAAAAAAAAGATTAGTTTTTAACATGCAGAGATCAACATGGCATACAGCATTGTAGCAGCAAGTGATGGCAGTGATGTGAATGATGATTTTGATAAAAATATTGCCAATTTTATGTGGGAAATGGAAGTTTTAGGCAGTGAAGATCATGACCTAGACTTCAAACAAATGAACAGAAATGATGATAATTTGATAGAAGAAAAATGTTATTTCAAAACTGAATTTCAATGTGCAGTAATCAAAATGTCAGACATTACTGAAGTGGCAGGTAGATGCCAATGTTGATATATATATAGATAATTTTGTGGGGAAAATTTATATTTTAGGCACTGGGGTTCATGATCCTGACAACATCTAATGAACTATATAGATGATAACTAGTTAATTGCTACTTTTGACTTGGATGACAATTGACAGTGATGAAGACTGATGGTTTTTCAAGCTAACTTGATATTTTGAGAACTTTACTGTTCATAAAATTAGCCCATGTACTGATGATAGACATGTGCATAATGTTATTAAATTTTACCACAATGAACCAAATTACCCCAACAAAACCCAGCTATTTTTATATCAGAATTTATTATGAATAAAAATACGGACACAAAATGAATAGCTTTGTCGACTTTCCAGTAAGAATCTCTTTCGCTCACTCCCCAATTCTCATGCAATTAAATTTAATAAAAACTGTTTTACTTTTGACATTATTGATCAATTTTTATTATTTTGTCACCGTCTTAAATCACATAAAATTCCCCATATTTCATACACTTACATATAGGAAGTAAAATGAATATTGCAGATACAAAAATTGCTTTAAAAGGAAGTCATAAAAGAAATAGAAGGCACAATTTTAGTTTACTTAACTTTACCTTCAAATGAATTTTTTTTATATTTGAAAATTTTGAACTATAAAGTATATGACATAAAAGAAAGTTTATGCTTTTTAAAATGATTAATTATTTGAAAAACGTGTCCTTGGAAACCTGACTGCCAAATATCACTGCAATCTTTCATTCTGATAAACCAATGAGTGAACAAATTTCCAATTCTACACAACTGCGTGTCTGAATGAATTTCAGTAATAAAAAGATTTCAGATGTAACCAAAGTGAGCCAACTATAATTTTATTTTAATCTTGTATATATGAAATCAGGACATCGGCTACAAATTATGAACACTTTATTTCTCTTTTAAACACATATATTATGCCCAAGATTTAATTTGTAAGTCCAAAATAAATTTTCAACCATTACATTAACTCACCACATAAGCATGTTCTATTTCTGGTCCCACGAGTTCTGTCTCTTTGTACAGTTCAGCTTTTCTGGTAGTATAGATAAACTGCTCAGGTTTGGACTGACTGCAAAGATGAAAAATAATAAGCATATTTTAAAATGATTAAGGGCAGAGAACTCTGGGTAAAGCCAAAGTACAGAGATGACATAATTACCATCTGCTAGAAAATGCAAGACAATGGATTGTACATTAAAATCTGTCTTGAGAGATTAACCCTTCTATCAGCATAAAAATGTCTCTCAATCTCTGCATTAAGAATCTGGACTCTCAAGAGAGATAGTCTCCCATAGCAACGGTCTTTTAAGATACATTTTAATCTAAACAGACCTAGTAAGGATTAGGAATGGAATTATATACCAATATTTTGATTGTCTAGTGAGGATTAGGAATGGAAATATAGGCTGATACTCTGACTGTCTAGTGGGGATTAGGAATGGAAATATATGCCGATACTCTGACTGTCTAGTGGGGATTAGGAATGGAAATCTATGCTAATACTCTCACTGTCTTGTGGGGAATAGGAATGTA
This sequence comes from Megalonaias nervosa, assembly GCA_016617855.1. Classification (NCBI taxonomy): domain Eukaryota; kingdom Metazoa; phylum Mollusca; class Bivalvia; order Unionida; family Unionidae; genus Megalonaias; species Megalonaias nervosa. Next base: position 1,729 of record JAECUM010010759.1, on the reverse strand, counting down.
AATATATGCTGATACTCGGACTGTCTAGTGGGGATTACAAATGGAAATATATACTGATACTCTGCTGTCTAGTGGGGATTGGGAATGAAAATAATATATGCCGATACTCTGCCTGTCAAGTGGGGATTGGGAATGGAAATATATGCTGATACTCTGACTGTCTGGTGGGGATTAGGAATGGAAATATATGCTGATACTCTGCCTATCTAGTGGGGATTAGGAATGGAAATATATGCTGATACTCTGCCTATCTAGTGGGGATTGGGAATGGAAATATATGCTGATACTCTGCCTATCTAGTGGGAATTAGGAATGGAAATATATGATGATACTTTGTTCTGACCATAACCATGCATGGTTGAAGCTGCTTAGAATTTTACATGAGAAATGAAACTGATAATTAGCAGAATGATTTTGTTGTTTGTCTGGCAAGCCAGATTTGCTCATGGATAAAACCTGAAAATACTGGACTTGTCCTGTAATTCTGAACAATTCTGGGAAGCATAAGAACACAAACAGATGGCTGCAGAGATGTAATGACAATGATGAAAAGAAGTAATTTTTTTGCAGGCAAAAATTGTCAAGGTTTTGAAAAAATAACATTTTTGTTTGTATTTCATTTTATGGATTGGGAAAGGGCTCTCAATGATTTAACATAAGTCTTCATTTGTTTTTTAAATTTATGAATGATAGCTGTTAAAAAATCCAAGGATTTGCATACACCAAGAAAAACAGTGACTTCACATTATGATTATTGCCTGTTTTTATTTCCTATACTTACCCTCCTATAGCTATGTCTGCTGCCTGTTTGACTGGAATGTCCACTATTGCCATATTATTCCCTAAATCTGTGGAGTTTTCAGGATTAGAACTGGAAAGGAAACAAGAATTATCAAATTGTCATTTACATCATGTACTAATATGTTCCATAAAACAATGTTGTAATTTAATACTACATATGTAACAACACCTTAAAATTTCACACACAGAATAATCATAACCTTCCAGGCATTACAACATAAAACCAATAGGACACAATATGTCCTTCAGAACTTAAGTTATTATTAATCAAAATGACCTTGACTTGTGATGTGTGGCCCCCAAATCAAGAAACTTCTTTCTTCCATTATATGCAAGCCATCCACAAATTTTGATATACTATTAGGTACATTATCTACAACTCAAGTTATTGTGCATAAAATATTTTCTTATTTTATTCACAATGACCTTAACCTTTGAAACCCCCAAATACACATACCTATGTGCAAGTCATTGACAATGTTTGGTCAAGGTTAATGATTTAGAACAAAAGCTATTGTGTAGTAACCAAAAATGACAAAAGGACACACGGATAAGTCCATATTATATGCTCCAGCATTCAGCAGGCATGTAAAAATATCCCCCATTTTGGCAAGATATCATGTGGGCAAATTAATCAATTCTGTATCAGTCATCATTTGGTCAGAAGAAACTGGTGATCAACTGTAATTATTGTATCTGGTTTCCAACATTATTTAACTGTGTTATTTGATCAAAGTGTTGCTGTTACATGAATAATGTTTTATAGGTTCATAAATCAATATTGTTTCCACATTACACACTTATAATAACACCTCATAATGTCACAAATAACCTCATGTTATCTGAATTTACTTATAAGTCATGTCACTACACAGTCTGTCAGTTATATTTAACACCATATATGCTGGCTTACAAGTCTACCCCAACT